>CAUYON010168982.1:0-17501 GCA_963573935.1 Arctocebus calabarensis
TCCCAGCTACTAGGGAGGCTGAGGCAAGAGAATCGCTTAAGCCCAAGAGCTGGAGGTTGCTGTGAGCAGTGTGACGCCACGGCACTCTACCCAGGGCGATAAAGTGAGACTCTGTCTCTACAAAAAAAAATAAATAAAAAAAGAAAACTGTTTTAAGGTTCTAACATTATGGCAATGCAGTAAAAACTCACTACTTTCAACACCACTAATCCAGAATAGCCAATGATTTTTTCATACTTCATAGAAAATAGCAATAATATGCAAGAAAGAAAATCTTAAAAATTTATTCATAATTATTTCAACTATTCTCTTGTTTTTTACAAAAATCTAATAACATCGGAATGGAGATACAAATAAAAAATATTTCATCTCTTCTTTAAAGCAGAGTTTCTTTATGCAGAAGTTTTTAAACTACAGACCAAATTCACTAGGTCTACCATTTTTTCTAGCATAAATAAAGTGAGATAGAAAATATCACCATGCGCCTCGGCACCCATAGCACAGTGGTTATGACGCCGGCCACATACACCTAGGCTGGCGGGTTCGAACCCAGCCCCAGCCAGCTAAACAACAATGACAAACTGCAACAACAACAACAAAAAAAGTAGGTAGGCGTTGCAGTGGGTGCCTATAGTCCCAGCTACTTGGGAGGCTGAGATAAGAGAATCGTTTAAGCCCGAGAGTTGGAGGTTGCTGTGAGCTGTGACACCACAGTACTCTACCGAGGGTGACAAAAAGAGACTCTGTCTCAAAAACAAACAAAAAAATGCACTATGCGTTGCACATAGCAAAAATAAATGTCATTTTATAGAACTGTTACTTCAGAATAAACACACATGTACATGAGTAAAAGGTACCTCTCAGGAATTATTTAGTCAAAGTGTGAAAGCTAATTCCCTAATTCCCTCAACTAAGCACTGGCCTAATAGGAACACTAATGCAATAGAAAATTTTAAACAATGTCCAATAAAACATCCTAATGCAGAATTTCACCATTTTACACTGGTGCACATCCTCAATGCCCTACCTACTCTTACATCTTTACTTCTTCCACCTTATTTCTGTCCTTTACTAGTTAGTCCTTTAATTGCAATGTTAGCATATATTGCACACCACAATAGATTAATGTACAAAATGTGGATGAGCTTTCTTCTAAGAGCTTTCAAACTAGGTAACTCTGCCACTTGAGATAAAAAAGGAACTGCCCAAGCATGAGGTAGACTAAAAATATTTTCAGGGTCTCTCTCCACTTTACCAGACACAGAAATTCAAAAGGGAAAACATAAAAGTAGATACTACTTCTATCTTCAAAGAAAAGATAAATCAAATGAACCAAAACCAAACGAACATATTTTTTCCCATATTTTGTGGCCAGTCATCACTATAACAAGTACATATCCTAAAAATTGTTTAAAGTATTTTTAGTAAGGTTTTGTATTTACTAAAGGCTGTTCATTTTGGAAGACTGAGGCATATCTACCTGAACCATAAAAAATATAGGAGTTTGTAGTCCCAGCTGCTAGGGAGGATAAGGCAAGAGCATCGCTTAAGCCCAAGAGCTGGAGGTTGCTGTGAGCAGTGTGACGCCACGGCACTCTACCCAGGGCGATAAAGTGAGACTCTGTCTCTACAAAAAAAAAAAATATATATAGGAATTTGGCTCGGCGCCTATGGCTCAACGGGCTAAGGCGCCAGCCATGTACACCTGATCTGGCGGGTTCGAATCCAGCCAGGGCCAGCCAAACAACAATGACGGCTATAACCAAAAATTGGCCAGGCATTGCGGCAGGCGCCTGTAGTCCCAGCTACTTGGGAGGTGGAGGCAGGAGACTCGCGAGCCCAGGAACTGGAGGTTGCTGTAAGCTGTGATGCCACAGCACTCTATCCAGGGTCACAGCTTGAGGCTCAGTCTCAAAAAAAAAAAAAGATTTACCGAGCACTCACTGTGTGTGCCAAGTCTATGCTGAGTACTTTCTTATATCTCTTTTTTTCATCTAACCATCACAATAATCCTATGAGTTAGGTATAACTGGTCTTACAAACCAATGCAACCAAAGCAGTAAGTAAGGTAAGACTTAGTTAATACAGTTAGTAAAAGGCATGGTATTGACTCAAAACCAGAACTAAATGATGTTACAATGCCATGCTCTTAATTGGTAGACAACTGCCTCTTCAGATTAAAGCTAACATTTATTACTGTGTCAGATTAAAGTATTTACTTATGTTACTTAGCCATTTTAATTTTTTTTAAACCTGAGGCTATCATTTTTAGTTGCTTATCCAATATACCACAATTTCCCCTTCTTAATTAATAAGAGAACCCTGATCTATTTTGTTTGAAGTAGTAATATGCCCTGTAAGCTTCATTTCCTAGCCTGTCTTGCAAATGACCAAATTACACAGTTCTGGCAAATAAAACAGAAGTGGAAATCACTAAGTAAGACATCCAGGAAAGAAAATCCTTTGAAAGAGAACCAACTCAGTTATCATATGTCTTTCTCCTTTTCCCACAGTCTTCTGGCCTAGAACACAAGCATGGGGCTAGAAGTGAAACAACTAACAACTGTGAGAATGGAGGCATGCGTCAAGTATGAATGCCTAACCACACAGCACCTAGGTTGACACTTCCAGTCTTCTTATTACATCAAGGGGAAAAACTATTTTATTAACCCATTATTATTTCCATTTTCCATTACTTACAGACAAAAACAATCCCTATTTGATTCAAACTCTGATGTGTTGTTGCCCCAATGCTGGCCTCACTGAAAATGTCACTTTAGCTGAGTCTCCCAATTAGGGTTAAAATACACCAACTATTAAGCATCACTATTGAGAACATGAAGTCCTTTATAATTATGGAAAGAAGAGAGGTGAGGGCCTGGAACCTGTATTTGAAAGCCACTACTTCAGATTCAAAATGTGTGGCTAGTGAACAATTAATGAATGTAAATACGGAGAGAAAAGTAAAAAATAGACCCAGTGAATTGCCTTTACCAGTGTCAAGATGAATCACAACTTACTAAAAATAGATCTTAATCTAGTCTAAATTGTGTAGTCTGAGGCAAATAGTAAATATTTACTGAGACTTTTCAAGATGCATGACAATAAAAGTCACATGACACAGCCCTTGCCAGCCAGGTTTTCCTCTTTGCCATCATATTGTATTGTTCGCCATACCATGGCAGCAGGGCCTTATACAGCTATACTATCATGTCTGAAATAAATCCCTGAACCATCTAAACTTAAATAAGACCTGGAACGGAAAAAAAAAAAAAAAGATACAGTGAAGTTCCAATAAGCATCAAAAATGGATTCAAAATATCTTAAGTGTTACAAGATTCTAAATCATACAGTATTGATATTTCATATTTCATAACAAAACCAAAACCTAGGATTTAAAGACAAGGAGAAAATATGAGCTAAACACTTACCACAAAAATTGTACTCAATCTGCCTAACAGCCCAAAGGACACAGGTTCTATTATCCCTAATTTACAGACAAAAAGCTAACACTAAAATTAGTTACATAATTTGTCCAAAATCACCTAGCTAGTAAAAAGTAAAGGCCGGGATTTGAATACAGGTCAGTCTAACCCCAAAGCCCATTCTTCTATAGACGCTTCATGTCAAATGCACTATAAGACATACTCAGAAATTCTAATGTAAGACTAAAGAGTTTGGAATTAGTCAAAAACATTGAAAAAACTAGGCTGGGCAAGGTGGCTCATGCCTGTAATCTTAGCACTCAGGGAAGTCCAGGTAGGTGGAATGCTTCAGCTCAAGAGTTCCAGACCAGCCTGAGCAAGAGAAAGACCCTGTCTCTACCAAAAATAGAAAAAACTAGCCAGGTGTTGTGGCGGGCACTTCCAGCTAGAGGATCGCTTGAGCCCAAGAGTTTGAGGTTACTGAGAGTTATGATGCCACCGCACTCAATCACAGGACTAAAAAAAAAAAAAAAAAAAAACTGAAAATATCTCAAAAAAAACTGAAAAGATCAATGATTAATTGTGAGAATGACATTAGTATCTTTTACAAATAATCATACTTTAAGAACTTCAAATCCTAACAACAACAACAGAAAAAAAAACTTCAAATCTTGCCACAGCACGCTTCGGATAATACAATCCTTGAAAAGGCAGTCCCTTGAATTCCCAATCTGTATGCTTTTAAAATGTTCCCAGGAAGACACTTTTCTTTTCCCTGCAGAATTTTACCAGAAAGAGGGAGAACTGGGTGGTGCCTGTGGCTCAGTGGCGCTGGCCCCACATGCCTAGGGTGGTGGGTTCAAACCCGACCCTGGCTAAATTGCAACAAAAAAAAAATAGAAAGAAAGAGGGAGAACAAAACAGAAATTAAAAAACAACCCATAAAAATAGGGCTAATTAGAAAAATATTACAGTTCCAAAAAAGTACATATTTTGATGGAGACACCATCACACTAATTTTCTAGAATAAAATCCTTTGAAAACAAAATGTAAATGATCCCAAACCCTTCTTTTCTAAACTCCAATCATTTGTTTCCTGAAAAAGTTGAGTATAACCTGAAGAAATGGATGGCAAAGATTCATTTTAAAGACTATAGCTTATTACAAAATACTGTATTCCAAACATTTTGGTATGTAAGCAAAGTTAGAATAAGAATACAATGCTTTATTGAGTCTTGCTACTTGTTACTAATAAAAACTTTTTTTTCTCCCTGTTGGGAGGATGGGGTGAAACAGACAGTATAAGGTTGGGAGTATAAAGATCTGATAGGTGTGGGCAGGGAGGGAGGTGGCTCATGTATGTAATCCCAGCACTCTGGGAGGCCTAGGGGGTGGACTGCCTGATCTTACCAGCTGGAGACCAGCCTGACCCAGAGTGAGACCTTGTCTCTAAAAATAGCCCGGCATTGTGGTGGTGGCCTGTAGTCCAGCTACTCTGGAGGATGAGGCAAGAGAATGGCTTAAGCCAGGCAGCACCTGTGGCTCAGGGAGCAGGGCACCGGCCCCATATGCCAAAGGTGGCAGGTTCAAAGCCGGGCTCACCGAACTGCAAAACAAACAAACAAACAAACAAAAAAAAAAGCTGGGCATTGTGGCAGGCGCCTGTAGTTCCAGCTACTTGGGAGGCTGAGGCAAGAGAATCGCCTAAGCCTAGGAGTTGGAGGTTGCTGTGAGCTGCACGATGCCACGGCACTCTACTGAGGGCAATAAAGTGAGACTCTGTCTCTACAAAAAAAAAAAAAAAAAGAGAATGGTTTAAGCCCAAAAATGTGAGGTTGCTGTGAGCTTTAACACCACAGCACTTTACCAAGGGCAACAAAGTGAGACTCTCAAAAAAGAAAAAAGAGAAGAAAAGATCCGATAAGTGAAAATATCTATCAGACTTTTTCATTCTAAGGCTATTTTCTTTAGTCTATGGGACAATGACCCTATCTTCTAATTTATATCCAAAAACCAATCAATGTAGATGGAGGAACAAGGGTCTAGAATTAGGCAATGGGAGAGGAGAATGCCAATACTGGCTTTACCATTAATTAGTTTTATAGCTGTAGGTAGTCATTTTACCTGTCTATGTCTCAAGGTCTTCAACTATAAAACAAGGTGGTTCACCTCATCTCAGACCATACACAAAAATTAATTCAAAATGTATCAGAAGGTTAAACGTCAAGAGCTAAAACTGTAACACAAGAAAACAGGCAAAAAATCTTTGTGTTAGGTTAGTAAAGATTTTTTAGAGACAAAAACAAAACCAAAACTCAATAAAAGAACAAATTACAGGCTCAGCGCCTGTGGCTCAACGGGCTAAGGCGCCAGCCACATACACCTGAGCTGGCGGGTTTGAGTCCAGCCCGGGCCCGCCAAACAACAATGACGGCTGCAACCAAAAAATGGCCAGGCATTGTGGCGGGCGCCTGTAGTCCCAGCTACTTGAGAGGCAGAGGCAGGAGACTCGCTTGAGCCTAGGAATTGGAGGTTGCTGTGAGCTGTGATGCCACAGCACTCTATCCAGGGTGACAACTTGAGGCTCTGTCTCAAAAAAAAAAAAAAAAAGAAAAGAAAAAAATTATAAACATCAAAATTCACTTTAGTGCTTTAAAAGACACCATTGAGAAAAACTACAGACTGGGAGAAAATATTTTAATTAAAATCATGTATCGGCTTCACGCCTGTAGCTCAGCAGCTAGGGCACCAGCCACATACACTGGAGCTAGCAGGTTCAAACCCAGCCCAGGCCTGCCAAACAACAACAATTACAAAAAAAAAAAAAAAAAAAAAAAATAGAGCAGCGCCGGTGGCTGAAAGGAGTAGAGTGCCGGCCCCATATGCCAGAGGTAACAGGTTCAAACCCAGCCCCGGCCAAAAACTGCTAAAAAAAAAATAGCTGAGTGTTGTGGCAGGCGCCAGTAGTTCCAGCTACTTGGGAGCCTAAGGCAAGAGAATCGCTTAAGCCTAAGAGTTTGAAGTTGCTGTGTGCTGTAACACCACAGCACTGTACTGAGGGCAACATAGTGAGACTCTTGTCTCCAAAAAAACAATAAATAAAATCATATATCAGATGAAGAACCCATATCCAGAATGAGTATGTACACACATATAAACACATATACCCCATAACTCAGTAAGAAAATGAACAACTCAATGAGCAATTCAAATCGGCAAAAGATTCAAATACACATTTCACCTAAGAAGATAAATGAAAACCTAATAAACACATGAAAAGATGCTCACCATCGTTAACATTAAGGGAATCCCTATCAAAAACACAAATGAGACATCACTGTCTATCCACTAGGATGTCTATAATCAAAAAGACAACAAATGTTGGCCTAGATGTAAAGAAATGGTATCGCTAATGGAAACATAAAAGGTAGTTATTTTGAAAAACAGTTTATCAGTTTCTTATAAGTTAAATTTACTATAAACCCAGCACTTCCACTCCTGGGTATACACTCAATGAAACATATTCACGGCTCGGCGCCTGTGGCTCAGTGGGCTAAGGCGCCAGCCACATACACCTGAGCTGGCGGGTTCGAATCCAGCCCAGGCCCGCCAAACAAAACAACAATGACGGCTGCAACCAAAAAATTGCCGGGCATTGTGGCCGGTGCCTGTAGTCCCAGTTACTTGGGAGGCGGAGGCAAGAGACTCGCTTGAGCCCAGGAATTGGAGGTTGCTGTGAGCTGTGAATGCCACAGCACTCTATCCAGGGTGACAGCTTGAGGCTATGTCTCAAAAAAAAAAAAAGAAACATATTCACAATGAAGACTTAATGTGCATAGTAAGTAGCCTTATTCCAATCAGCCAAAAAGCAGAAACAACCCAATGTTCATTAACTGGTGTCCAGTAAAAAGGAGCTATATACTGCTACATTCTACAACATGGATGAACCTCAAAAAAACATTATACAAAGTAAAAGGAGCCAAACACAAAAGACCACATATTCTATGACTACATTTACATGAAATGTCCAGAAAGGGCAAATCCATAGAGACAGAAAGTAGATTTGTGGTTGCCTGGGACTACGGATGGGAACTGGGAGGGACTGCAAATGAACATAAAGAATCTTTCTGGAATGATGGAAACGTTCTAAAATTGGATTGTGGTGATGAGTGAACAACTGTATAAATTTACTAAAAAATTACTGAATTGTGGCTGGGAGCGGTGGCTCACACCTGTACTCCCAGCACTTGGGAGGACAAAGTGGGTGAATTACCTGAGCTAATGAGTTCGGAGACCAACCTAAACAAGAATAAGACCCCCCCCCTTAAAAAAAAAATAGCCAGGGGCGGCCCTTAGACTTGCAAGGACTCTAGAGATTTGTGCCTGTGGCTCAAAGGAGTAGGGCACCCGCCCCATATGCTGGAGGTGGTGGGTTCAAATCCAGCCCCAGCCAAAAACTGCAAAAAAAAAAAAAATTAGCCAGGCGTTATAGCGGACACCTGTAGCTCCAGCTATTAGGGAGGCTGAGGCAAGAGAATCACTTAGACCCAAGAGATTGAGGTTGCTATGAACTGTGACACCACCACACTGAGGGCAACAAAGTGAGACTCTCTCTCAAAAAAAAAAATTACTGAATTGCACACTTCAATCAGGTAGATTTTATGGTACATAAATTATACCCCAAAAAATTGTTTTTAAAGATGAAAAAATATTATACTAAGTGAAAGAAACACACAAAAGACCACATTTATATAAAATATCCAAAAAAGGCAAATCTATAGATCAAAAATAGATTACTGATTGGCAGGGGGTGCGAAGAGTGATTAACTTAAACAAGCACATGTCTCATTGGGGGGAACGGAAATATTCTAAAACTATATTATGGTGATGGTTGTACAATACAGTCAGTACATTTACTAAAAGCATTAAATTTTATCCTTAAAATGGGTGAATTTTATGGTATTAAATAAGGTGGTCAAATGACTTTGGAATTCTTACCCTTTTATGAATCACAGACTACCGTGTGAATGTGATGAACACTAACCCTATCTCAGAGGATTGAGTCTCCCTTCTGCCCACTCACGGACATCCTCTGGGTCTAAAGACACCACATTAATAAATCACTAAATCTCTAGAGCCCTTGCAAGTCTAAACTACTATGTCACCTAACAGCAAAGGCTTTAAGAATGTCTACAACCATCCTCTTCACCCTAGAAAGAAAAGGAAGCAAAATTCTTTTAAAGTGACAATAGCGATCCTCCTCCTTACTTTACTGACATCATTTTGGAATTTCCCACTTAGTCCTTTCCTTCAATGTGAAACTCTGATTGAGGAAACCAGAAGCAATCAATCAAGACAGAGACCCAACTAGCTTTAGAACCAATCAGTATGTGTCAAAAGACCCAGCATGATTCAAGGACACAGACCCACGAAGTGGCTTAAGGAAAAAGATGTGACATTTTTCTGATAAAACTTAGCCCAGATTGTTTTAAAACGAGAGGGAAGTGAAGTGAAAAATAAGTTTGACAAAGTTTCATCAAAACACAAACCCTGCAACAAATACTGATGTCTGCAAGGTAGCTAAGGTGTCATCAGTTAATCTTTATTATAAAATTAATTTTAGGGCAGGATGCTGGCAAAGTTGACAATTCTTCCTCCAATGCACAGGGGTCTGCTCATGTCAGTTGGATTGAGCCTCTGTTTAGCTAAACCCATCCCTTTTGATTTCCAAGGTCACTAGATCATTATTATCTAACAAATACTCTCCTCATCCCAGTCCCCAACCTTCTCCCAATCTCTATGCTTCTCTGGAAATTGCAACCCATGTTTGTGCAAGTTTTGGTCTGTACCAACTGGTATTCAGATTTACTTTACACAGCAGCCCCATCTATCAGAGCACATCAGGGAGCTGCTTGAAGCCCTCCAGTAACACTTAAATTCCAAACTCTTTTACCAATGCTGCGAATGTCCCTAAGTCCTCCTTTACCTCTCTATCCTGGCTAGCCTTTGTTCAGGTACTAAAACACTTCAAGCTCCTTCCCTCCTCAAGACTATTGCATTTCCTCACCCCTCAGTAGGAAAATCTTAAGACTCAGTTCTCATCTTTCAGGGCTCAAGTAAAATGTCTCAGCCTCAGAAAAAGAATGTTCCTTGACATAACCTTAACTAGGTCTCCAGGTTATTCTCTATCTGAACATCTTGTTTATCTTCTATCATGTGCCAAAACCTAGTCAATTCTTTTTGTCTACTTATTTAATGATTACCTCTAGAAAGTCAGCTGCAACGAGTCAGAAGTTAGGTCTACTTTGCTGCAGCTTCATCTGGAGAGGATCCTCAGCTCCACCCAGCAAAGTCTGGCACTTCGTGGCACTCAAAAGGGTTCTCCCATGGATGAGGGAATGAACTAAAGCGCCCTATCCCACAATCCCAGAAATAGGTGTCTATGCCCACAACTCCAATACCCACTTTCTCAGATAGCTTCAAAAAGGCATGTCCCATACTTGCACTCAAGATTCATGTCCACACATCTGTCAAACACGTACACAAATCTCCCATGAGCCCCTCAAACCCCACCCCACCTCACAGGCACGCGCCTCGAAACCCCCACCCCTCTCGCACGCGATCCACAAACCCGCTGCTTCACACATGCGGCCCACAAACCCCCCCGGCCGCAGGAATTCCTGCGAGAGCTGCGCTCCCCACGTTCCCGCGTGTCACCCGCCGGCTAGCGCGGCGCCTCCCCCATCAGCGGCGCCAGCTCTCACCAATCACCTCCTGCAGCTCGTAATCGTCCCTGTTGATGGACCAAGGTAGGGCGCTCGAGTCCTCGGACATGACTGCGGCGGCAGTGCTCCCGGTTCTCCCTCAAACTAGCTGACCTCTCCCGCGTCGCCTCGCCGCGAGGCTCCCCACCCCCAACTGCCGTCGCGGCGCTCCCACCAAAGGCCACGGGTAGGACGGCGCTGGTGCAAAGGGTCACCTCGCGACAGAGCGGCGGGGGCTTAAAGCTCCAGCAGACCTCGCCTCCCGCTCCTCTCCGTTCAGCACTCCCTCGCCCGGCCCACGCCCGGTTCTCGGCCTCCTCAGCAGCGGCTACAGAAGCTTCGCCTGGGCCCAGCCCCTCCGTCCCGCCCTCCACCCGAACCCCAAGCACGGGCCAAACTTTCCCTTCTCCCTCCACCTGCCGGCACGCAGCGCAAGGACGTCACCGCGCCAGTCACGCCCCACCTCAGAACTGCCTGTAGCCGCCATCTTAAGTGTGGCTGGATACACAGTGAGCGAATTGCAAGCTGTAAAAAGTGGAAGCGGACAGGGGAAAGAAAGAATTCTTAGGAACGGGTTCAGCGAGAGCATCGAAAAGCCAGTAAAAAGCCTAAAGAAACATAGAGGCAGTAGCCACACTAAACATGGCAACCAAAGCGCTACCAAGTGGAAGGGGCGGAGCCACTTTTAACGGCTGAGGCACGTTATCATCGCCGTCGTCATATTCATTGGTTTGTTTGAGGAGGAATCAGAAAAGGAATAGGTGTATGTAGACGTCAGTCACAAATTAATCCACCCTTCAGTCTGTGTGCACGCTTTTTCGCGTTAGGACTTCAGTCGTTGGACGTCGCTAGCCGGCTCTACTTACCACGTCCTCTGGAGTGACGTCATGGCGTAGCCGTCACACCCTGGAGACGTGCAAACGGCTGCGCTGGGTGTGGGGAAGCTCGAGAGAACGATTGGGTGGGGTAGTCTTTGGGTGGACAACAGCCTACTAGGATAAAAGGCCTCGGGCTACCTGACGGAGTGGAGCTAGAAGCTTACCCCGTGGCACTTTTTTTTTTTTTTTTTTGAGACAGAGTCTCACTTCATTGCCCTCGGTTGAGTACCATGGTGTCCCAGTTCACAGCAACTTAAAACACTTGTGCTCAAGCAATTCTCTCGCCTCAGCCTCCCGGGTAGCTGGGACCACAGGCGCCCGCTACAACGCCCGGCTATTTTGTGTTGTTGTTGTTGCAGTTTGGCCTGAGCGGGTTTGAACCTGCCACCCACGGTGTATGGGGCCGGCGCCCTACCCACTGAGCCACACCACGGGCGCCGCACCCCCCCACCCCTGTGGCCCTTTTTTTACCGAGTACGTTTCCTCTGCAGCTCTTGTCGTGGCATTCTCACCCACGGATCCCACCACTGTTGAAGAGGGAGTTAAGGCCTTTCTCTAATTTAGGTCGGGAGCACAAATGAGTACCTATGTTGAGGGTCTCGGGAAGTTCCCTCCCCCCTTCATGCCGCTTGAGCTGTGAAATATGTGTGAGTCGTCCCACGCAGTTTGGGATTGATCGAGGGCCTTGGCTTTTGTGTACCCTCACAGAGCTTCAGTTTTCTCAGGTTAACTATGTAGGGCTGTTGAAGAAATGAATGAGCTGAAGGCTGTATACATTCTTGGTAAGATGGAAAATAAAGCATTAGCAGGGTTAGAGGGTGATGCAAAACTGTTCTCGTTTGAACACCTTTAAGTCCAATAGTAGTCATTAAAGAAAAGACTTTAACCCAGCAGTGTAAGCCCGTGCTGAGTGCTGCCATAGGAGGTCCACTGACCGTGAAGAAGGTGGCATTTGTGCCAGGCCTTACAAAATTAACATGATTTCAACAGGTGGGAATTGAGAGAATAAGCCAATCACACCAAAGGTGCCACAGTTCCAGAAAGCATAGTACAGGCTTTGGAGAAATTGGTTTCAGTCATTACTACTGACACCTAATTTACTGCATGTGCTGCCTTTTTGCAAGGAGGAGAGAAATAGGGATAAGACAGGAGCTAAATCTGATGGTAAAGATTAGAGATCTCAAGGTTAGTATCAATAGAAATGTCATAAACCAAGAATTCTTCACCAGAGATTGTTGGGCTGTTTGGACTGTGAACAGACTAGAGATTTTTTTTTGTTTTATGCTCCTTTGAAATTATATACATAGTAGTATATATTTATAATAGTATATAATTCAGGTAGGATTTTGGCAACCTTCTTCCCTTCTTCCTTTTACCCAGTGCAAAAGGAGCTCCTAATTTAACAGTGAAAATTCAAGATGTCAATGGGTCCACATTCTTGGTGGGCAGAGTCACTATGCATTCATTAATGGATTCTCTTCTACCCCCTCCATGTTGGTTTACTTGGGCCAGAACCTGTCCTGCAGACCTGATCACTTCATTTCCCTTGTCTCTGACTTTCTTCACATGGCCTGGTAGAGGTTATGATCCCATGATTTTAATGAGCAAGGAATTGGTAGCTATTTAAGTCCAGAGCCCAAACATAAACCTCTTTCTCAGCCTATGGAGTACCTTCCATGTGATAGTATTGTCATAAACACTGGGTATACAGTGGTGACCAGAACAGACCTAGTTCTTATTTTCATGGAGTATACAGTCTAGTAGAGAACAGTAAACAACTAAGCAAATCATGTAGGAAAAGGTAAGTATATTGTGATAAAGAATAATTAGAAAGCCAGCTAGGCAGAGTACATTTGACCCTGTACAACAGGGGTTTGAACTTTAGGATCCACTTGAACTCAGATTTTCTTCTGTCTCTGCCACCCTGAGACAACAAGACCAGCCAACACTCCTCTTCTCCTCAGCCTTTTACTCAATGTGAACCTGGGGAGAATAAAGTCCTTTGTGATGATCCCTTTCCACTTAATGAATAATAAATATATTTTCTCTTTATGATTTTTCTTCATTTTCTTTGCTTTATTGTGAAATTACAGCATATGATACATATAACATATAAATATGTGTCAATCAACTTTATGTTATTGGTAAGGCTTCCAGCCAACAGCAGGCTATTAAGTTAATTTTTCAGAGAGTCAAAAGTTATACATGGATTTCCAACTAGATGGCGGGGAGGCATTTCCTCCAATCCAGTGGTTCTCAACCTTCCTAATGCTGTAACCCTTTAAAACAGTTCCTGTGGGTTGTGACACACAGGTTGAGAACGGCTGCAGTCTAACCCTTGCATTTTTCAAGAGCCAACTGTGTTTTAAACAGTATAGTGGAATTATTTTGAGTACTTTTGAAGCTTTTAATAAAGTAAAACTTTTATTCCTGTTACACCGCAGTTACCTATAAATGGATTCCTTAGTAATCTTTGAGGGTGAGGGGGAGAGGGAAGGTAGGATGATTCTGGAATTCTGGCCCTTATATCTAAAATTTCACCAAATCCTACATAGGTTTCTTGAAAGTATGGCATATTTTCTAGAGTGAGGGACCTTGTTTTGCTTACATTTTCAGAGAAACCCCACCTTAGTTTGGGTTACCCCAAAATCATGCTCTGAGAGCGAGATTTGGGTGCAAGTACTTTCTTTAGGAAGTGACTCTCTGAAGGAGTGGAAAAATGAGACAGGCAGGGCGGCGCCTGTGGCTCAGTGGGTGAGGCGCCAGCCCCATATGCCAAGGGTGGCGGGTTCAAACCCAGCCCCAGCCAAACTGCAACAACAACAACAAAAAATAGCCGGGCGTCTTGGCGGGCGCCTGTAGTCCCAGCTACTTGGGAAGCTAAGGCAAGAGAATCACCCAAACCCGGGAGTTGGAAGTTGCTGTGAGCTGTGATGTTACTGCACTCTACCAAGGGCAATAAAGTGAGACTCTGTCTCTACAAAAAAAAAAAATGAGACAGTCAAGGAAGATGGTTGGTTATTAAGGGTTCATTAATGAGGAGTCACTGTGGGCCACTGAGCTTAATCCTGTTGTGAACCTTCTGGGAAACTGTGGATCACCCCTCAAAACTGTCCCACTGAGAGGCAAAGAACTGAGGCATTAGCCCACCAACCCCTTTCCTCTTTGGCAATCAATGCTGGAGTCACCTCTACCCTGCTCAGTGCTTAAGAGAGAAAAATCACCCTCTTAGGGTCAGAGAATGCACTTGGGCAAACATGGGCAGTCCTCCTCCTGTAATAGAATCTCTGAAAGCAAACTATAGAGTAGATATGAGCCTGGTATATGCAGCATCTACTACTATGTATGAACCCCAAAGTTAAGAATTCCTGGATGGACTGAGAAACCAGGAGTGAAAAGATATTCATGCTTCCTTCCTTAACTTTGTTGCCCTCAAGCAACAAAGTAACCAGTATGGTACTCCATCTGCTTTTAGCATCTGCAGGATGGTGGGAGCAGGGGGTGAGGCTGATTTCAATACTCACGATGCCTTGAAGTGGGTAATTATAGCTTCAATAATACAAGTTCAAGTTTTATAGGCTCCTTTAATGAAAGTAACTGGTTTTGAAGTCTAGAAATTAATGTATACCCTATGTGAGAAACCTGAATATGAAGAAAGTTTTATATCTTGGAGGTGATTTACTCAGCAGTTTCAGAACAAATCTGTTCCCTCCTATCTCTTATCAGATGTCACATGAAGTGATGTTACGCCTTGTTATGAAAGGGGACAACAACCATACGTCACATAGGTATGCTTTCCGCTTTGTGCCTGGAGAAGTGTCCTGCAGAGGCACACCTTTGGACATGGTGTTAGTTAAATAGTGTGACAGTAGAGGAAGCATGAACAAGCCAGGAATCTAGAGCTTGGTGAGAAACTGAGAGATTGGCATACTCAGGAGATGAATGCCAAAGTGACAGCAGTCAGGACCAGTGAGAAATAGATATAAAGGTGACTGTAAGGGGAAAAAAAAAAATCAGTTCATGTGGAAAATAAAGTGTCAGCATCAAGCTAGATTCTGAGCTAGAAGGAGCTTCAGGTTCTTCCATGCTGGGACTGTGCCAACAAGCTGAACTGAGCAAAAGATGGGAACTACCTAAATAGAACAGATTCTGAGGTGTCTGCACTATTTCCAATACTCTCCCCTCAAGATTTAATATGGCTAAAAATCTACTTCATTAGGATATCATTGTGTCATTATTCTAATAGGGCAAAATTAGAAAGAATATGTCCATTGAAGACTGGTAATTATTTGTATCTGTATTATGTGGAACATTTCAGGGTACATAGAAACATGTGTTCACATAATTCATGCTAGTTGAAATATCAACCTAAAAAGCTGAATGGTTTAACCCCAAAACTTATTTCTTAGACACATAAAGTCCAGCGTGGAGATCCCTGATTCCTCTTTTTAAGCACACAATCAGGGCTCTTTCCATCTAGTGGCACCACCATCTGTAAGGGCCTCCTTAGAGTATTCCACTGAACCCTCTATATTCAGCCTGCCAGTCAGTTGAGAGAACACCACAAAAGCTTGCTAAGACTAGACACTGTACTATCTATTACCTCTTCCCATGCTGTGTTGGTAGACCCAGTTTTCTGACCCCACTGTAAGGCAAGGAGACTGAAAAAAGGCTTCTGTGTGTTCACGAAGAAAAAAACAGATGGGATTGGTGAGCATCTAGCCAATCTCTGCTAACTTTGGCTGTTTCCAGGCCAGAATACTGACTTGTCAAGGAAAAGGTGTAGAAGAAACATATTCTTCTGTATGTTTTGGATTTTATAAATCCAAATAATGTAATATTACTTGGGGGGTTTTTTTGCAGTTTTTGGCTGGGACTAGGTTTGAACTCACCGCCTCCGCCATATGGGGCCGGCACCCTACTCCTCTGAGCCACCAGCGCTGCCCAGTAGCCCAGTAGTATTACTTGTTTAAAAAAATCAGTTAAAGGGGGATGATAAATTATGTTTCATCCATACTATGAGTGAAATCAAAATAGTATGATCTATAATTAAGGTAAATAAGCAAGTTGTAGAATAGATTTCTACATGTAAGTAAACATATAGAATAAGGTGTAGGAGGTACATGGAGGTGCAATACATGTTTATTTTATGTTTGAATTCCTTATAAGGAGAAATGCTCTATAACATTAACAATGCAAATACTTTGTATTTTTTTTTTTTTTTTGCAGTTTTTGGCTGGGGCCAAGTTTGAACCCACCGCCCCTGGTATATGGGGCCAGCACCCTACTCCTTGAGCCACAGTGCCACCCAACACTTTGTATTTACTTCATAATATTACTTTGTAATAATTACTAATCACTAAAAAATACTAAAAAATATTTTGAGGACCCATAAACATAAACCTGGGCTATATTCATAATCAAGAAAATTCAAATTAAAACATAAATGGGATATCATTTGACCCCTTAACAATAGGCAAAAATTTAAAAAACAGATAATAATAAGCAGAGATGAAGAGCAACAGAAACTTTTATCCTTTGCTTGTATGAATATAAACTGATGCAAATTTTTTGGAAAACAGTTTAGTATTACCAAGCAAAGTAAAAACTGTCCTCCCCTGTAATCTAATAATTCCACTTCTAAGCATATATTCAAAATAAATTTTTGTACATATATTCCAAGAACATATACTGGAAAACCTACATTAGCATACTTGGTAATGGCTAAAGAAATGAGTAAAGGAAACAACTTAAATAGAATGTAAAAATATTCATGCAGTAGATATCAGGCAGCAGCAGAAATGCACTATAGCTATAGAAACAAAGTAAACAAAAATTACATGGAATATGATTGCATTCACAAAAATATCAAAGAAAGCATAATTGAACAAACTTTTTTTTTTTATTGTTGGGGATTCATTGAGGGTACAAGAAACCACGTTACACTGGTTGCATTTGTTGGGTAAAGTCCCTCTTACAATCGTATTTTGCCCCCAAAAGGTGTGGCACACACCAAGACTCCACCCCCCCTCACTCTTTCCCTCTCTCTGCTCTTCCTTTCCCCACCTCTCCCTCATTCTTTCTTTCGCTGCTCTCCCCTTCCCTCACCCCCACCGTGTCAATAATTGTCCTCATATCAAACTGGAGTACATGAGATTCATGCTTCTCCATTCTTGTGATGCTTTACTAAGAATAATGTGTTCCACTTCCATCCAGGTTAATACAAAGGCTGTAAAGTCTCCATTGTTTGTAATGGCTGAATAGTATTCCATAGTGTTCATTTACCACAGCTCGTTAATCCATTCCTGGGTTGGTGGGCATTTAGGTTGTTTCCACATTTTGGCGATTGTAAATTGAGCTGCAATAAACAGTCTAGTGCAAGTGTCCTTATGATAAAAGGATTTTTTTCCTTTTTAGTAGATGTCCAGTAATTG
>CAUYON010168985.1:0-14041 GCA_963573935.1 Arctocebus calabarensis
AATTGGAGGTTGCTGTGAGCTGTGATGCCACAACACTCTATCCAGGGTGACAGCTTGAGGCTCTGTCTCAAAAACAAAAAAAAATAGCAGGACAGGGTGGCGCCCGTCAGTGGTTAGGGCGCTAGTCACATGCTCCGGGGCTGGTAGGTTCAAACAAAAAAAATAGCCAGGTATTGTAGTGGCCATCTGTAGTCCGAGCTACTTGAGAGGCTGAGGCAAGAGAATTGCTTGAGCCCAAGAATTTGAGGTTCCTATTAGGCAACAAAGTAAGACTACGTGTCAACAAATAAAATAAAATAATAAAATAAAAATAGCTGAGTGTTGTGGCAACCATCTGTAATCCCAGCTACTTGGGAGACTGAGGCAAGAGAATTGCTTTGAGCCCAAGAGTTTAAGGTTGCTGTGAGCTATGATGCCAGAGCACTCTACCAATTGCGAGAAAGTAAGACTCTGTCTCCAAGAAAAAAAAGAAAAGAAAAAAATTAGCAGCTTGGTGCCTGTGGCTCAAGTGGCTAAGGCGCCAGCCACATACACCTGAGCTGGTGGGTTCGAATCCAGCCTGGGCCCGTCAAACAATGATGGCTGCAACCAAAAAAATAGCTGGGTGTTGTGGCAGGCACCTGTAGTCCCAGCTCCTTGGGAGGCAGAGGCAGGAGAATTGCTTGAGCCCAGGATTTGGAGGATGCTGTGAGCTATGATGTTACAGCACTCTACCCAGGGCGACAACTTGAGGCTCTGTCTCAAAAAATAAAAAAAAAAAATTTAGCCAGGTATTGTTTTTTTTGGAACACTTTATGAATTTGGGTGTCATCCTTGCGCAGGGGCCATACTAAGGCACTGTATTGTTCCAATTTTAGTATATGTGCCACCAAAGCGAGCACTAGCCAGGTATTGTTTCGGGCACCTGTAGTCCCAGCTACTTGAGACAGGAGGACTGCTTGAGCCTGCTGTGAGCTAGGCTGATGCCACAGATACTCTAACCTGACCAACAAAGTAAGAGTGTATCGAAAAAAGTGCAAAAGAGAAAGAACTAGAAAACCACATTTTTCTGTCACTTTTCCCGCTTTCTCTGTCATCAGGGCATGTGTAGTTGACTCTATTTCTCACCATGTCTTTTCATAAGACTTTTAGGATCTAACAATTTGTAGCCCAGAAACAAAAGCAAAATCATCTCATTCCCCAATGGATTTGAATGAAAATTGATAATAAAATCATGTATAGCTCCAAGGAGACACTGAGAAAAACCAAAAGGGTTCTATAAAGAACTGCACATGAGTTGGCACACATGTTTATGCTGCATCAAGGTCACTGTCATCATATGTATCAAGCTCAAAGTGTCACCAGTATCCAGACAGTTGAAAATATTTTATTGAGAAATTGTTTTCTCTTTTTGTTTATACGCTCTGCATAATAAGTGAGACCTCTTGTTGGAAAAAATGAATAACAGAAAATATAGCACATCAAATAAAGTGCTGGTTCATACTTCCATAGACACTCAGTATAAACAGTCCTTCTCAAATTCATAGCTCGTATCTACAAATTTTCCTACTCACTAAAAATTATTTATAACCCCCAAATCAATATCTATGGCATTTTCACCATCTTTTGCAACTTATACAGAGCAGATAGAAATTTGAGGTCTCACAGCTAGTAACAGGCAGAGCAGGAATGCTCACCCACGCAGTTTGGTGTCATAAACCATGCTGTTAACCACTGCAAGTGGTTAACTTGCCTCTCTAAAAGCTAAACTCCCAGGGACAGCCCAGGAGGCCCTCTCTGATCTGGCCTAGCATCCTTTTGCCCTCACCTCCCCAGTTCACCCCCTTCCTATCCCATCCTGCGTCTAGGACACAGAGCTAGCCAGCAGGCTGTCTAGAATGTTCCCTCCCTTCACTGCTCCCCTCACCTCCTTCAGGGCTCACTTCCATGTTCCTCATGAAGGCGGCCTTCCTGGACATTCCCCCAGCACTCCCATATCCTCCCTTCTCGATTCCTCTCCAGAGCATTTCACTATCTGCCATACTACAGGGTACTCATGTTTCTTTTCTGTCTCCCCACCCAGGTGATAAGCTCCATAAGGGCAGGTATCTTTGCTTGTTTTTGTCATGGTTGTTTCCTTGGTGCCTTGCAAAAGGTAGGCACTGAATACTCAGTGAATGAATCAGTGACTGAAACACTTCACCCAATTCTTCCCATCCTTTCCTACAGAGAGCTCCCAGCATTGAAAGGCCAAGCAATAGCCCCAAAGGCAATAATTCCTTACTGGAATTCTGTTTGTTTGTTTGTTTTTTTAGACAGAGTCTCACTATGTTACCCTCAGCAGAGTGCTGTGGCACCACAGCAACCTCAAACTCTTGGGCTTAAGAGATTCTCTTGCCTCAGCCTCCCAAGTAGCTTGGACTACAGGCGCCTGTCACAACGCCAGGTTATTTTTGTTGTTGTTGTTGCAGTTGTCATTGTTGTTTAGAAGGCCTGGGCTGGGTTCGAACCCGCCAGGCTTGGTGTATGTGGCTGGTGCCCTAGCAGCTGAGCTACAGGCGCCAAGCCTGGATTTTTTATTATATATGTTTAATCAACCTTCAGTTATTCCAGTTGACTAGCAACATCCTCCCTGCCCGAGGCAAATAGAAACATGCGTTCACACACACACTGACTTCTAAACATATTCCAAAATCGCTTGCATACACATTTGTAACCAACACCCTCACCCCCATCAGCTGGTTTTATATTATCTTCATTATCTCCTCTTAATTCAGAAAGAAATGAAATTTCCTTTTTCACTGGGAAGTCTACAAAGCATTATTTTTCTTACATCTCACTTTAGTTTTCGACTCTCCTCTGGGGGAGGTGAGATAATATCTAAGTCTCCATAGTCACAGCTAGAGTCAGCCAACTGCTAAAGGTCCAGAGGGTCACCTCAGGCCCCACCTCCTATGGCACTGGGGACAGTGGAACTCGAGATGGGAGGCAGAGCCCCAGCCTGCACGAGATCCTTACCAAGTTCCAGAAGCTCTCATGTTTGGTTGGATTCTCACTGCCGAGAACATCTGCTGACAAACTGTCCACCTCACACACATGGAGTCGGACCCAGTCAAGGAGGTGCAAGAGGAGAGGGTCAGCTGGGAGAAAAGATTCTTGTCATACACAAAAACCTCACCTTCATCATAAATAGGTTATGCTTTACCCAAAGTACAAAGAACATTAACACTGACAAGCTGGTGAGGCTGTCACACATGTGGACCTGAATAAAGAACTAGGCAAGGCTCATACCTGTAATCCTAACACTTTGGGAGGCCGAGGTGCATGGATTGCCTGAACTCACAGGTTTGAGACCAGCCTGAGTAAGAGTGAGACCTTGTCTCTAAAAATAGCCAGGCATGGGCGGTGCCTGTGGCCTAATGGGTAGGGCGCTGGCCCCATATATGGAAGGTTGAGGGTTCAAGCCCGGCTCCAGCCAAACTGCAACAAAAAAAGAGCTAGACGTTGTGGCACATGCCTGTGGTCCCAGCTACTCGGAAGGCTGAGGCAAGAGAATCGCCTAAGCCCAAGAGCTGGAGGTTGCTGTGAGCTGTAATGCCACAGCACTCTCCCGAGGGTGATAAACTGAGACTCTGTCTCTTAAAAAAAAAAAAACAAACTATTGGGTGGCACCTGTGGCTCAGTGAGTAGGGCGCTGGCCCCATATGCTGGAGGTGGCAGGTTCAAACCCAGCCCCAGCCAAAAAAAAAACAAAAACAAAAAAACAAACTATAGCCGGGCACTGTGGTGAGGGCCTGTAGTTTTGAGGGCGGTGCCTAAGGCTCACAGAATAGGGCGCCAGCCCCATATGCCAGAGGAGGCAGGTTGAAACCCAGCCCAAGCTAAAAAAAACTGCAAAAATAAATAAAAATTAAAATTAAAAGAGAATCACTTGAGCCGAAGAGTTTGAGGTTGCTGTGAGATGTGATGCCAGCACTCTACTGAAGGCAACAAAGTAAGACTCTGTCTCAAAAAAAAAAATAATAATAATACAGGACAGTGCCTGTGGCTCAGTAGGTAGGGCACTGGCCCCATATACCGAGGGTGGCAGGTTCAAACCTGTCCTGGGCCTGCTAAACCAACAGTGGCAACTGCAACAAAAAATAGCTAGGCAGGCTCGGCACCTGTGGCTCAACGGGCTAAGGCGCCAGCCACATACACCTGAGCTGGTGAGTTCAAATCCAGCCTGGGCCCACTGAACAACAATGATGGCTGCAACCAAAAAATGGCCAGGCATTGTGGCGGGCGCCTGTAGTCCTAGCTACTTGGGAGGCAGAGGCAGGAGACTCGTTTGAGCCCAGGAATTGGAGGTTGCTGTGAGCTGTGATGTCACAGCACTCTGTCCAGGGTGACAGTTTTAGGCTCTGTCTCAAAAAAAAAAAAAAAATAGCTGGGCGCCTATAGTCCCAGCTACTCGGGAGGCTGAAGCAAGAGAATCACGTAATTGGAGGCAAGAGAATCAGGAATTGGAGGTTGCTATGAGCTGTGAAGCCACATGGCACTCTCCGAGGGCGACAAAATGAGACGCTGTCTCAAAAAAAAAAAAATTAGCCAGGTCTAGGCATGATGATGGTTCATGCCTTGTTATCCCAGCTACTCGGGAGGCTGAGGAAAGAGGATCTCTTGAGCCCAAGAGTTTAAGGTTCAAAAGAGCTACAATAATACCACTGGATGCTAGCCTAGGCAACACAAAATAATGTCTCAAAATAATATTATTGTTGTTGTTTAATAATAATTTTAAAAATTAAAAAATTAGGCGGCGCCTGTGGTTCAAGGAGTAGGGTGCCGGCCCCATATACCAGAGATGGTGGGTTCAAACCTGGCCCTGGTCAAAAACTGCAAAAAAAAAAAAAAAAAAAAAAATTAAAAAATCAGCTGGGCATGGTGGCTCACACCTATAGTCCCAGCACCTGATAGGCTGATGTGTATGGATTGCCCAAGCTATGACACCACAGCACTCTACCAACGGGGACAAAGTAAGATTCTGTCTCAAAAAAATAAATAAACAATAAATCTACGGAAGATGGCTTGCACCTGTAGCTCACTGGTTAGGGCACTGGCCACATGCACTGGCACTGGTGGGTTCAAACTTGGCCAGGACCTGCTAAACAACAATGCCAGGCATTGTCCCAGCTACTTGGGAGGCCGAGGCAAGAGACTCTCTTAAGTCCAAGAGTTTGAGGTTGCTGTGAGCTATGACACCACAGCCCTCTACCAAGGGTGACATAGTGAGATCCTGTGTCAAAATATATATATATCTATATATATATATACTGAAAAAGATAGGCTTCTGAACTAAGTTTAGTTTCAAGTAGCTCAGTTCTTTTGCAGGGGTATGAATGCTATGGCTTCCCTGTAATCCTAACACTATGGGAAGCTAAGATGAGAGGATAGCTTGAGCTCAGGAGTTTATAACCAGCCTCAGAAAGGGCAAGACCCTGTCTCTACCTAAAATAGAAAAATTAGCTGTTATACATCTGTAATCCCAGATACTCAGGAAGCAGGAGACTCACTAGCACCTAGGAGTCTGAGGTTGCTATTAGGTAGGCTAACACCATGGCTCTCTAACTTAGGCAACAGAATGAGACTGTCTTTTCTGAAATTTTTTTTTTTTTTTTGAGACAGAGTCTCATTTTGCCACCCTTGCTAGAGTGCTATGGCATCGCAGCTCACAGCAACCTCAAACTCGGGCTCAAGCAATTCTCTTGTCTCAGCCTCCCAAGTAGCTGGCGCCTACCACAAAGCCTAGCTATTTTTAGAGACAGCATCTTGCTCTGGCTCAGGCTGGTCTCAAATTCGTGGGCTCAAGTAATCCACCCACCTCAGCCTACCAAAGTGCTAGTATAACAGGTGTGAGCCACCACAACCAGCAGACACTTGTCTCTATGTATTTATTTATTTTTTGAGAGAGAGTCTTACTATGTCGCCCTCAGTAGAGTGCCGTGGCATCACAGCTCATAGCACACTCAAACAAATGGGCTCAAGCAATTCTCTTGCCTCAGCCTCCCAAGTAGATGGGACTACAGGCGCCTGCCACAATGCCTGTCTATCTTTTTGCAACAGTTGTTGTTGTTGTTTAGCAGGCCTGGGCCAGTTTGAACCTGCCTGCCTTGGTGTATGTGGCCAGCACCCTAACTACTGAGCCAAGACTCTTGTCTTTAAAAAAAGAAAAAAGGGTTTGGTGCCTGTGGCTTAACGGGCTAAGGCGCCAACCACGTACACCTGAGTTGGCGGGTTCGAATCCAGCCCAGGCCCGCCAAACAACAATGACGGCTGCAACCAAAAAATGGCTGGGTGTTGTGGCGGGTGCCTGTAGTCCCAGCTACTTGGGAGGCAGAGGCAGGAGACTCGCTTGAGTCCATGAATTGGAGGTTGCTGTGAGCTGTGATGCCACAGCACTCCATCCAGGGTGACAGCTTGAGGCTGTGTCTCAAAAAAAAAAAAAGATGCTGAAATAAATTTACCATTCAGTGAACCCAACAAAGAAAAGATGAAATGGGAGAGACATCTGGATGAGAAATGGATTCCTACAAATACCATGTGAACAAATTTTTCTAAAGGGAAATAACATAATAACAGAATTATAAAAGTGATCTTAGGGGAGGTGTAATCATTTCCTAAGAGTGTTGTAACAAATTACCAGAAATTTAGTGGTTTAAAACACCAAAAATGTACTTCTTTAGGTTCTGGGAGTCGCGAGTTTGAATTGGGTTAACCAGCCACGGTCAAGGTGTCGGTGGGACTGGTTCCCTCAGAGTTCTGAGGGGAGCAACTCTTCCCTTACCTTCTCCAGCACCTAGTGGCCCCTGGATTGGCTGTGTCCCCTTCCCCCACCTTCAAACACACCCTCCAACTGTCGTCTCTCCTCTCACACCATCTCCTCTTCCCTGCACGTCTGCCCCTCTGCCTCCCTGTTAAATCCCCAGTGATTACATGACTGGGTGCACCTGGATAATCAGGACACTCTAGCTCCTGTCTCAGGGGCCCTAATCCCATCTGCAAAGTCCCTCTTGACAAGAATTACACATGACAGTGCATGTGTGATTCAGTCATTCCTCAGCCTCGCACAGGTAGTATGGCTGTGATTATCATTTGGAAACACTAAGTTGTCTTCTAACTATAGTTTTTATAATTTTGCTTGCAGCGGACTCAAGATCCACTCATGAACCCAACATGCCCTTTTTCTTTTCCTTCCCCAGGCTCCCTCTCAAACAGAACAGGGGCAGAGAATGAGGTAGGGAAGGAGTGATGGAGAGATGGCCAGAGGGCAGTGACACAGTCTCAGCAGCTGAGCTGGACCTGCCCCCAGCATAGGCAGCTCCAAGGGCCTTTGTCACACTCTCCCCTCCTGCTGCTGCTGCTTCCCTGACGCCCCTCTTGGGGGAAAATTTACGTGTAAATCTTTGGTTCTCCACGACACAGGGCCCGCCTTCTGCACTATTTTAAAATCTCTCTTTCCTATTCCCCACACTGACAGGTCAGGAGCAACTACATTGCAGCTTGGTTAGACCTGCAGAGCCAGGTCATTCTCATGCAGATTGGAAAGAACTTTTCTCTTCCATAAGAATGTTTTATCACCCCCAAGAATCTAATTGGATGGAAAAGACCACCTTTCAATGCTCTTTGTATTTCACCCCAACTCCTTCCATTCATGGGCCAGACAGTGCACCTGCCTATATCTGACTGTGGTCAGGGACTCCTGCTTCCTCCCTGGAGCTCCACCACACAGGAAACACAGCAGAGGGCAAACGCCCTGTGCACCCATCTGCCCTGTGCACCCATCCTCCAAAGCAAGGTCTTCTTAATGCCTGTGTTTCCCTGGAAACTGGTATTTGCTACTGATCCCCACATATATGGGGGAACAAAGGTAAAATTTCAGGAAAACGACATAGCTCAAAACTTATTAAATTGGGTGTAGAGACTTCCTATGGTTGGCTGTCATTGTAGAGATGACTTTTGTTCTTTTCACTAAGAAACGCTAAACCAGATATAGCTTTTTGAATTTTAAAGAATACCCAATCTACACTGGCCGGAGTCACTCAACCCAAGTGGTCTTCTCCATGGGGAGCGCTTTGCAGACCAGGAGTGGAACGAAAAACAATCGGTGGTAAGAGGCAACACGAGATTTATGAAACTACATGATAATGACCCCCAGATCAGTCCAGATGCTCACGTTTGTTCATGAAAATGAACCAAATGGCTTTTAAATAGGTTTGATAATTATGCTTTTAAAGGGGGTAGCTTAATTTTAATTTACTTTATTCCTTGAGTGAGCAGTTAGCTTATTCTATAACTGCAATTTTCTATTGAAATGCACATTAGCAACATTTACTTTGGAAAAGCATCACTCATTTTGTCTCAGGCAAAATGAAAGTCTTTCCCTGGCACGTCCACAATAGGGTTGCATAGTACTCCATCATATGGATTGTTTAATCCAAAGAGCGCTGTCTCCATGGTAACTATGTTCTAAAAAGTCTCCATGAAAAAGTGAGTCAGAAAACAGAACCATGGCTCCTAGGGGAAGCACAGGGGTGGGGCCCTGAGAGCCTCTGATCATATTTTCATCAACTGACCAATATGAAACCTCATTTTATGTGAGTTTCTGTCTAAAGATGCCTTGTTTACCACATACCGACTTTGACCTCCTAGCCAACAGCACTATACCTCATGCCTGAATGAAGCTTACCTAATGCAAGACTCTTTCTCTGCAAGGCACGTTGCAGACTTCACACACTCAGGAACACTACATACCATCTCAGCATTGTATGGGGGGACAATTTTAAACAGTGAGATAACTAATAAAAAATGCTAAAAAAAAATGGCACAAAATATACCACAAAAAGGATAATTGTTTATAGCATGACAGCTGAAATAAGACAACAAAGTCACCTCGTTCAACCTCAGCTGGGAACGCATGCTTCAGGAGACTCAAATTTTCCGCCATTCTACATGTGCCCAAGAATGACCCCAGAAGTGTCCCAAGTGTTGGGGGTTACAATCAGTTATCAGTTGAGTAGGTGAATATGCAGACACAGATTCCACACATAATGACTGACTCTACTATCTTCTAGGAAATGTCTCCAGTTTCTTTACCCCTTAGCTACCTCTAAGTCACACCCTGATGCATCATGAGGCCTCTGGGTTCTGCCCATGCTCACCTGTGTTATGACATATTATTGCCTAGGAATTGGGCAGTAAAATTCCTAGCTGCCACAGAGGAAGCAGTCCATGTTTGTTAAAGGAATCAAACCCGTCTAACTGACCCTAAAAGAAGTGAAATGCGTCTTATAAAACGCGTCTTCTAAACTATTTTCAACACTCAAAGTACCAAACAAAACTATTAATCAAAAACCATGATAAGCAGATTGAAGAGATAATGTACCCTTGATGAAAGAAAATAATCTGCTTCCAACTCCTGGGTTCGCCCAGGATGCTCTGAAACATTCAGACTCCAAGTAAGGAAGCTCCCACTATTACCCAGACACCAGGCAGAGGAGAAGGTGCAACAGAGAAGCGGTAGGGGCCAGGGCTAACCACCTGCTCCCCCCAGGGAGAGATAACCTCGCCCAGGGCAGGGCTGCTCAGCCTGAGGGACTGAGGCATGCACAGATTCCATGTTCTATATGAGACCAAATAAAACGCCATCCCAGAGGCGGATCCAGACAACTGAATCCACTGAAATTGGAATGCCACAATTCTACAGCACCCAATTTAACAAGCGCCCTGTCTCTGCTTGTGCCATCCAGGCTTGGGAGTCACCGCTCCGTCTGGAAGATTGGTCTGAGGGAGGAGGCACAGGTTCTGAAAGTTCAGTTCAAAGGTCCAAGTCACTCGTTAGCCAGGTGACTCTGAACATCGTTTTCTCATCTGTAAATACAAGGATAACACCATGCTTAGTCTACAGGTGCTCCTGCGGTGAGGCTATTGACATTTGGGGCTGTGTATTGTCGTGGGGGCTCCCTGCGCAGGTAGTGCGTTGGGCAGCTTCTGTAGCCTCTTCCAATGGAAGCCAACACCCCAGGGGTGACATCAAAAATGTTTCCAGACATCACCAGAAAGTCTGTGGGGTAGTGTGAGGGGAGGGAGGGAGGGAAGCAAAGTCGCCTCTGTTTAAATGTGAGCACAACCTATCAATCAATATTTTCTTTCTTTCTTTTTTTTTGAGACAGAGCCTAAAGCTGTCACCCTGGATAGAGTCCTGTGGCATCACAGCTCACAGCAACCTCCAATTTCTGGGCTCAAGCGAGTCTCTTGCCTCTGCCTCCCAAGTAGCTGGGACTACAGGCGCCCGCCACAACGCCTGGCCATTTTTTGGTTGCAGCCGTCGTTGTTGTTTGGCGGGCCCAGGCTGGATTCAAACCCGCCAGCTCGGGTGTACGTGGCTGGTGCTTTTTAGCCTGTTGAGCCACAGGTGCCAAGCCATATTCTCTTTTTTCTCCCCCCTTCCCCCCAACTTACGCTAACTCCTCAGAGAAAAGAGGCTCTGACAATTTTCAATGATGCCCTCAATGCAATTTTGTTTCTCATCAATGACACCTGAAACTCTGGCTTTGTAGTCAGTTAAAATGAGCAGGCATTAGGCTATGAATTTACCTTGATTTTGCTCTCAGTATTACAATTTTCAGAAGCAATTGGTTGAGTTTAAACCTCAGAATTCATGCACACTATATACAGAAGAGTGGATACGGGGAGAGATCTCAGAGCCCTGACAGCCCTCTGAGAATGAATTTGGCAACAGGTCTTTCATAGGCCTGTTCCTCAGCTCTGTAGTCAGAGCACTGAAAGATCACAGTGCGTGACCCGTGGACTTCTGGTCCCCAGCAACTCAACATTCCCCGTCTGTGAAACAAAAAGATTGGGCTAAACTCTCAAGTTCCCCTAGGATTCTGTATACTTTTTAAAATCTCATGATTCTGATTAACTCCTAATACTTCTTGTTTCTTTACCTAGCTTCTAATTCATCAAAAACTTTATGCTTTGGGAATTTGCAGTTAATAAAATAACTGTAATATTTTAATATTTACTCAATGAACATTTCATCAAAGTAACAATCCCTGAGTTCCTACTTTGTGAAAAGCACCAGTCTTCCTACCAACACCAAAAAAAGTATAAGATGAGTGACCCCTGAGCCCCGGAGGAGAGGTAGACACACAGGCAAATAATAAAAGCCACAATGAAATATGTGCTCTGTGCAAATGCAATAAGAATAAAGCTGGGGTCAGAAAAAAGATGAACCAAAGTTCAAATCGACACTGAGAACCCATTATGTTTGAGAAAGGAGTGGCTGAAAACACAAGAGTTGCAGAAGACAGAAAAAGATTTTCACTTGGCCTTTCAGAATTGAGAACAAAAAAGACAAAGATAAATTCAAGGCATATGGGAAACTTCGAGTTACCACATTCTCATCACTTTTCCTGTAAGCGGAAATATCTCTCCTTGAAGTAATAACTATTCTGAGTGATGAAAGCTACAGTGCTGGAGGTAAAGATACTGAATAATTAGAAATGGCAATTGACTAGAAGATGTTTCCTTAAACTGATGCCAGAATGACGGCTTTGGCAGCTACTTGTCTGAAAACCAAACAAAAAAAAAGTAATTCAGGGGCCAGAACAAACGTGGATATATTGCTTTCTTGAACAGATTGATCACATCAGCATTGCAGCAATCTCTTTAGTTGGCTTCAAAATAACACAAAGGAAGAGTTGAAAGATAGTATCTGGCTATGTGAGAGAACTCGCTCTCTATTTTCTTTGAGACGAAGCAGATCCTTGCTCTATTCAAGGCTTTCCTGCTTTCATACTGATCAGCAGAGCGGCTCTGGGAGAAATATGTCAGCAGTAACATACGACAGGGGTGTGGCCTCATCTGTCAGGAGTTCCAGATCTTGTGTGTGTTAAAAATACAAGACACGGACTCATCTCCCAGAAGTTTGCAGTGAGCTATTTGTGGGTGAACACATGCTGTGTTCAGGAAAAGAGTTCTGCTTGTTTGGGGTTGTAGTAGTAACAACCACCACCAAAATAAGTGCTGGAAGCCTCATCAAATGCAGCCGTTCCATCACCAGGAGTCAAGTTCATATCACTCCAGCCATAAGGTAACACCTGCCTTCAGTTTCTTTGCCTTGAATAGGCAGGTGGCTAGGGTGGTGCTGGTTTGTTACTATTAATGTTTCTGGACTGGAGTCATATGTAACAAATGCAGGAAACTGTCTCTGCTTGTCCCTGTGGTATCATCTGGCCCATGATTCCAAAACCCAAGGGGAAAGTACCAGTTGAAGGCATGAGGGCTCTTCTCCTGCTGTTTCTGGGGTTGTTATTCACCCATCCTCATCATCAGGTTAATGTTTACTGAGTACTCTACTGACCACGCGCCAGGCACACTGTAAACACTGTACATGTACTGAATCATTAAAACTGTTCCTGTCTTTACAGGGACAATAATTCAGTGGCCCCATTATCGATCTGAATGGACTAGTCCTCTAAGGGGTGGAAATCTGGACACCAGACTGGCCACTGGTCTTCTCCTGCAAGTCTTTATGAGGGAATGTGACTTCAGGCCAAAAAAAAGATAAAGTGACATTTTAGGGGCATAAAGTATTTCAGAACATTGAAAAGGTTTACTGTATTTGGACCATGTTTACTGATTTGTTCAGTCGTTAATTTGGAAAAACAAATGCTCTTCAGCTCTGTACAAATGCCTTACGGTAGTATTCTCTCCAAAGAATTAACTTCTTTCTCACATAAACAGATGGAAAACAGAAAGCCAAGAGACTTCATTATTACCTGGAAGGACATCATGATGAGAGGCGACCCACAGAGGTCATCATCGCGGGAGAGCCGATGACTTGCAGAAGCCACACTTGTTCTTTAGGTACAATCACTGTTCTTAAAAACTAAAATCCCCAAACTAACCGAACTCATTTGTCATTTGTCACTAACTTTCCACTGGTAAGATTAGATTCCTCTGGATTCCGGGCCCCTGAGGAATTGTGAGATTGTGAAAACCAACCCTTCAGCCAACGCACCTGCTAGTGAGTGGCAGAGACGGAGAATGCCCAGTCCATGTGAAGAACTGCCCAGCTTCACAGACGTTCCCATGTACTGTGAACCCCTGAACAACACAGGGGTTGGGGCACCGGCCCCCATGCAGTCAGAAATCCACATATAACTTTTTTTTTTCAGTTTTATACTATACTGCATGAAAAATGTATTTTAATATTTAGTTCTAGTAAATTCTTTTTTTTTATTGTTGGATATTCATTGAGGGTACAAGAAATCAGGTTACACTGATTGCATTTGTTGGGTAAAGTCCCTCTTACACTTGATTTTTGCCCCCCAAAGGTGTGGCACATACCAAGACCCCACCCCCCTCGCTCCTTCCCTCTCTCTGCTCTTCCTTTCCCCACCCCTCCCTCATTCTGTCTCTCTGCTCTCCCCTTCCCCCACCCTCACTGTGTCATTAATTGTCCTCATATCAAAATTGAGTACATGGGATTCATACTTCTCCATTCTTGTGATGCTTTACTAAAAATAATGTGTTCCACTTCCATCCAGGTTATTACAAAGGATATAAAGACTCCATTTTTTCATGGCTGAATAGTATTCCATAGTGTACATATACCACAGCTTTTTTTTTTATACCACAGCTTTTTAATCCATTCCTGGGTTGGTGGGCATTTAGGCTGTTCCCACATTTTGGCGATTGTAAATTGATTGTAAATTGCAATAAACAGTGTAGTGCAAGTGTCCTTATAATAAAAGGATTTTTTTCCTTCTGGGTAGATGCCCAGTAATGGGATTGCAGGATCAAATGGGAGGTCTAACTTGAGTTCTTTGAGAGTTCTCCATACTTCCTTCCAAAAAGGTTGTATCAGTTTGCATTCCCACCAGCAGTGTAAAAGTGTTCCCTTCTCTCCACATCCATGCCAGCATCTGCAGTTTTGAGATTTTGTGATGTGGGCCATTCTCACTGGGGTTAGATGGTATCTCAGGGTGGTTTTGATTTGCATTTCTCTAATAATTAG
>CAUYON010168988.1:0-17684 GCA_963573935.1 Arctocebus calabarensis
ATATAGTGATCAAGGAAATGCCATGAAGGATATCTGTAACAGTATGATCAAAATATTTCTGAATGTATATGAATCGTGCCCTGTGATTGCACCAATGTACATAATTATGATTCAATAAAATTATTTAAAAAAAAATAATAATAATAAATATAACCCAATAGACCTATGGGAAAAACATGAATCAGTTTAATAAAAGCATAATTGTAATTCCAGGAAAAAAAACATAATTAAGATATTTAATGAAATAATGGACAAAAACGTCTAAAATCTTATGTGAAATATAATTAAAGAACCAAGAAATTCAACAAACTTCAATCAAAGAGAACACAAGAAAAACCACTCCTGGACACATAGTGATCAATTAGCAGAAAGCCTAAGACAAGAAGAAAATCTTTAGAGTAGCTAGAAAAAAGACTTAACACATGGATAGAAAAAATGGATGAACACCTTACTTCTCATGAGGAGTTATAGAAACTATTGAATAATGCATTTAAAGTTTTGGTGGGGGAAACAACCTGTCATTCAAGAATTCTATATCCAGGGAAGATATTTTTCCAAAATTAAGGGGAAATTAAGACGTTTTCAGAAAAACAAAAACTGAGTGAGCTCGTTAGCAATAGACCTACACTACTACATAAGATGCTAAAGAGACTGGGCATGGTAGCTTATGCCTTTAATCCCAGAATTTTTGGATGCAAAGGTGGGAGAATCACTTGAGGCCAGAAGTCCAAGACCAGCCTGGTTCTACATAGTGACATCCCATTTCTACAAAAATCAAGAAATATTAGCTAGGCATAGTGGTAGGCACCTTGGGAGGCTGAGGCAGGAGGTTGCTTGATTCCAGGAGTTCCAGGCTCAGCAAGCTATGATTATGCCACTGTACTTCAGTCTGGGTAACAGAATGAGATCTTGTCTCAAAAAATATGTTAAAGAAATTTCTTCCATGTAAAAGAAAATAACGTTAGGTGGCAAATCCAATATACAAAAAAAGTGAAGAGCACCAGAAATGTTAAATATGTATGTAAATACCAATAACTATTTTTGTTCTTTCAACTTCTTTAGCAGACATATGATTTTTTTTTTTGAGACAGAGTCTCACTATGTTGCCCTCAGTAGAGTGCTGTGGCGTCACAGCTCACAGCAACCTCAAACTCTTGGGCTTAAGTGATTCTCTTGCCTCAGCCTCCCAAGCAGCTGGGACTACAGGTGCCCACCACAACGCCCAGCTATTTTCTTGTTGCAGTTGTCATTGTTGTTTAGCTCGCCCAGGCCAGCCTCAGTGCATGTGGCTGGTGCCATAACCACTGTCCTACGGGCGCCAAGCCCAGATATATGATTTTTAAAACAAGTTATAATGCTGTATTGATGGGCTTGTAATGTAATGTGTATAGCTATAAGATGTGTGTATGTATGTGTGTATGTGTATCAGTAATAACACTAAGAAAGGAAGGAATGGAAGTAAACTATAGTAAGGTTTCTATATTTTACCTGAAGTAATTCTATATTAAGCCTAAGTAGACTGCATTAGGTTTAAGGCACATATTGTAAACCATAGAGCAACACCTAAAACATATTGCAAAGCGACATAGTTATAAAACCAATAGAAAAATTAAAATAAAATAATAAAAATACATTTAGTTAATATGAATGAAAGAACAGAGGGACAAAAAGATGTAAAACAAGTAGAACCATACAGTAAATTGCAAGGCAAAATATAACCACATCAACAATTATATTCAATGTAAATAGATAAACTAAACCCTTAAAATGACAAGAATTGTCTGGTTGAGGCTCGGCGCCTGTGGCTCAACGGGCTAAGGGGCCAGCCACGTACACCTGAGCTGGCAAGTTTGAATCCAGCTCAGGCCTGCCAAAAAACAATGACAGCTGCAACCAAAAAATGGCCAGGCGTTGCGGCGGGTGCCTGTAGTCCCAGCTACTTGGGAGGTGGAGGAAGGAGACTCGCTTGAGCCCAGGAATTGGAGGTTACTGTGAGTTGTGATGCCACAGCACTCTATCCAGGGTGACAGCTTGAGGCTCTATCTCAAAAAAAAAAAAAAATTGTCTGGTTGAATTAAATCCAGTAGAACCTCTATAAGTTGTTAACCACCCAAGGGACTATAACAAGCTGGTCAACACACAGAGGTAGTCAGCATAAGTAACTAGGCCTACCTTATGATACACATATGTGGTGCATGTCTGGTCTATGAAAATTAGGTCAACTTAAGGAGTTGGTCAATGGTCAATGTAGAAGGTGATTAACTATGGAGGGTCTACCATACATATATTCTCTGACACAAATAGTTTAAAAGTAAAAGGGTAGAAAATATAGCATGATGTTCTTAGGCATAAGGAAGCTGGAGTGGCTACATTAACATCAGACAAAATAAACTTCAAGAAAATGAATATTAATAAATCCAAAGGTAGAAACTTTGTAATTACAAAAAAGTAATACATCAGGAATGTATAAAAATTATAAACATATATTAACTTAAAAACTAAGAGACTGAATACACAGCAGCATGACGGAATACTTTGAGGTGAAGGATATGGTTTACATTATCACTATGGTGGTGGTTATACTACTATAAACATTTGTCAAAACTTATTAAATTGCTCACTTAAAATTGATAAATGTTTGTGTATAGAATTTACACCTTAATGAAAAAGAATAAAATGTAAAGCACAAAATAATCAGTATAAACCTAATGATTTATATGTATATGTAAGTTAGCCTTAAATGTGTAACGTATCTATCTAGAAAGATAGATCTGAGTAGTTGAGTCAGAGATAGAGACTATATGGCCTGCAAAGCTTGAAATATTGTTTATCTCACCTTTTACAAGAGTTTGCTGAGATGTGCCCTAGAAACAGTGTTGCTTCTAATTCACTAACTCCCAAAGGTAGCTACATGAAAATTACCATTAATTTCCACTTTTATATTAACTAATTCCTCATTTTTACAGTTTTTTTCTGAAATTTTTTTAATGCCTTGTCCATTTATTATAAGATTGTCTCATTTTTTAATAACTACATTTAAACATTTAAATTTTCTTCTGCTTACCCCTTCAGTTACTTTCTCTATCTTTGTATGTATACTGCTGTTTCTAAATAGCTTGAAAATTTATCTTGATTCCCTCTTTAGCCTACAACCTATTTAGAAAGTTTCTTTTGAAGGTTATAAGTAGATAAAACCATTCTTTGCTAAACTTTCATTATTGATATAGCATATCATCACGTTTGAGCCAAAAAACATGACTTGTATGATTTTTGCTTTTGGAGATTTGCAGATCCTTTGTAGCTTAATAGGTGGTAAATATCTGAGACTTTTCCATCTGTATTTGAAAATAATTTATATGCTATTTTTAGCACAAGCTTCATATATATATATGTGTGTGTGTATTATATATACATTTGTCTATGAAATAAAATTTGTTAATTGTTGTTGAAGTCTTTTATAGACTCATACATTTTGTCTGTTAGAATTGTCATTTTATGAGAAATATCGTCTCATTGTGATTATTGATTTATTAATTTTCTTTCATTTTCTCTCTTTCTTCTTTCTTTTCTTCTCTCCCTTCTCTTTATCTCTCTTTCCACTTTATTTATACCAAAACTATGTTGTCAAAATACTTAAATGATCAACATCATGCCACTGAACCAAAATCTAAAAACAAAACCAATTCATATTAAACTATTGGGAAGGAAGGCTCTAGGAAGCAATCTCTGCAAGATAAAAAATGGAACATACAGAGTATCTGAAGTGTTTGACGATATTGAGACAAGTTTTACAGTTCTATCGGGTTTGAAATAAACATTAGTGAAATAGGTTTTCCAGCCTCACAGAAGATCCTGAGGGCTTAAGTCCTCTCAGCTTCAGTCCTTCCTGGTACAATCAGGGAACTATCCCTTTTGTCCAGGAACTTGCTGGGAGACCATGCTCCTCTAAGATAATTAAACCAGGCTTTTCAGTCTCTGCCCCATAGAAGAACATAAGAGGGCACTATCTTGGCTCCAGTCCTTCCTACTGCAGTTGAGGAACTATCTTGTCTGGGCTGAGACTTGCTGGGAGACATTTGCCTATCTGTGTCAGTGAAATCAGGCTCTCCACCCTCTATCTTACTGTACATCCTAGGAGGGCCCAGTCTTAGCTCCAGCCCATCCTGCTGCAGGATATCCCTGGGAGACACGTGCTCTCTGAGAATAAGATAAGCTTCTTCAGCCTCCACCCTACAACAGATCCTGACAAGGCCTAATCATTATAGTTAGGGACCTGCTGAAAGGTATGCTTATCTGGACCACTTAGGTAGTCTTCTAGACAGAGGTCACTGGGTCAGAATTCCTACCCAGTGCCAATACCTCCCTTGGGTCTTCTTAGATGGAAAGCCAAGTCAGCCTTGGAGTCTTCACAAGACTCATGGCAAGTCTGGACACTACAGTGTCCTCTAGTGCCGCAGTCCCTGGCTCAGAGAACACAATAGTAAGTCTGTGTATAATCTCTGAATACTCTCTGAAGGACAGCAAAAGCAAAGCCAGACTGTGAAAATAGACCATATCACAAACCCACAAGCATCAAGAACATTCAGGGAAACTATGACCTCACCAAATGGATAAAATAAGAAGCCAAAGAAAGACTTTGAAGTGATGCAGATGTATGAATTCTGAACCAAATATAATTCAAAATAACTCTTAGGATGCTCAACAAACTTTAAAAAAAAGATACTCTACAGAAAGATTGAAATAATTTTTATAAATCCAAAAGAAATACTGGAGATGGAAAAATACAATGAAAGCATGAGAGCTGCAGTAAAGAATATCAACAGCAGAACTGATCGAACAGAAGAAAGAATCTGTGAGCTGGAAAACAGACTATTGAAAATACACAGAGGAGAGAAAATAAATAAGAATTAAAAGGAATGAAGAAAGCTTATAGGAGCTATGGGGCAACATCAAAAGAGCAAAAATTTGGGTTGTTGGAGTTAAAAGGGGAATTGAGAAAGATAAGAGGTAAAAACATTATTCAAGAAAATAGTAACAGAAAACTCCAAACCTTGAGAAAGATATAAATATCCAGATGCAAGAAAGTCAAAGACCACCAACCAAATTCAACCAAACAAGAATACCCCAAACATAATATAATCAAACACTCAAAGGTCGAAGACAAAGAGAGAATCTTGAAAGCAACGAGAGAAAAGAAGCAAATAACATATAAGGGAGAGCTAATAAAGCTGGTATCAGAGCTCTCAGCATAAATTTTATAGGCCAGGTGGAAGGGCTATTTAGCTTCAGTGCTGAAGGAAAAAAGGACAAAACTGCCAACTAAGAATGATGTCACCAACAAATCTACTCTTCAGAAATGAAAGAGAAACAAAGACTTTCATACAAACAAAAGCTAAAGGAATTCATGCTAAAGGAAATTCTTAAAACTGAAAGAAAAGGATTCTAATGTGATTATTACACTAATATTGTAAATATGGTGTGTAAGGCATTTATATCTTTACTAAAAGACTACTGCCTATAAGAAACTCACTTTACCTATAAAGATGCACATAGATTAAAAGTGAAAAGAAAGAAAAAGATACTCCATGCAATTAGAAACCAAAAAAAAAGAAAAAGAACAGAAATAGATATACTTACATCAAATAGTTAAAATAGTTATATCAAAGTTAAAAATTGAAAAAAAAAACCCACAAAGAAGGTCATTATATAAGAATGAAGAAGTCAATTCAGCAAGAAAATATAAAACATAGTAAATATATATGCACCCAACAATGGAGCAACCACATTTATAAAGCAAATATTAACAAATATGTCCAGGCATGATGATTCACACCTGTAATCCCAGAACTTTGGCAGGGTGAGGCAGGAGTATTGGTTCAGGCCAGGATTTTGAGACCAACCTGGGCAACATAACAAGATACTGTCTCTGTGAAAAAACTTTCTTAAATTAGCAAGGCATGATGGCTTGCACAAATAGTCCTAGTTACTCAGGAGGTTGAAGTGGGAGGATCACTTCAGACCAAGAGTTCAGGGCTGCAATGAGCTGTGTTTGTGCCACTGCACTCCAACCTGGGTGGCAGAGCTCTTAAAAGAAATAATAGTCTAAAATAAAATTAAAAGTGAAGAAATTTAAAGGGAGAGATAGACTAAACTACAATAATAGTAGAGAACGTCAACACCACAATTCTGACAAAAGACAGCTTATCTAGGCAGAAAATCAACAAAGAAACATCAGAGTTAAACTATATTCTAGGCAAAATAGGCTTAACAGACATTTAGAGAACATTTTTGTTGCTGGTGGTTTTTTCTTTTTTTGAGACAAAGTCTCACTTTTGTCACCCTCAGTATAGTGCTGTGGTGTCATAGTTCACACTCCTCATAGTTTTCACAGCAACCTCAAAATCTTGGGCTCAAAGTTATTCTCTTGCCTTAGCACCCCTGTAGTCCCAGCTACCTTTCACAAGGCCCAACAATTTTTTTATTTTATAGATGGAGTCTTGCTCTTGCTCAGGCTGGTTTTGAACTCCTAAACTCAGGCATTCTACCTGCCTCAGCCTCCCAGAGTGCTAGGGTTACAAGCATAAGCTACTGTGACTACCCTATTTATAGAACATTTAATACAACTGATAAAGAATATACATTCTACTCATCAGCACATGTAATATTCTCCAGGACAGGTGTTAGGCCACAAAACAAGTCTCAACAAATTTTAAAAAGTCAAAGTCATATCATGTATCTTTTGTGACCATGACAGAATTAAACTAGATATCAATGACAAAAGAAACTTTGGAAAATGTACAAACCCATGGAAATTAAACAACATGCTCCTGAACAACCAAATGGCCAATGAAGAAATTAAGAAGGAAATTTTAAATTATTTTTTAAAAGATGTGAAATTGAGAACACTATATGAGACAGCAAAATAGTACTAAGACAGAAGTCAATAATAGCAAATGCCCACATCAAAAAGAAAAATAGAAAGACTTTTTTAAAATAACCTAAAAATTCACCTCAAAGTGCTAGAAAAGCAAGGGAAAAAAAAGCCCATATCTGTAACAGTATGATCAAAATATTTCTGAATGTATATGAATCGTGCCCTGTGATTGCACCAATGTACATAATTATGATTCAATAAAATTATTAAAAGAAAAAAGAAAAAAAAATTAGTAGAAGAAAAGAAATAGTGAAGATCAAAGTGGAATTTCATGGAAATTAAACTAAAAACAATACAAAACATAAACCAAACAAAACATTGGTTTCTTTGAAAATATAAGCGAAATTGACAGATGTTTAACTAAACAAAGAAAAAGGAGATAAAATCCAAATGCATAAAATCATAGACAAACAGGAAACATTACAACGGATTCCACAGAAATACCAAACAATCATTAGATACTACTATGAACAATAATCTATATACCAACAAATTGGAAAACCTAGAAAAAAAGGGATAAATTCCTGAACACATAAAACTTACCAAAATTGGCTTGGCGCCTGTGGCTTAACGGGCTAAGGCACCAGCCACGTACACCTAAGCTGGCGAGTTCGAATCCAGCCCAGACCCGCCAAACAACAATGATGGCTACAACCAAAAAAAATGGCCGGGCATTGTGGCGGGCGCCTGTAGTCCCAGCTACTTGGGAGGCAGAGGCAGGAGACTCGCTTAAGCCCAGGAATTGGAGGTTGCTGTGAGCTGTAATGCCACGGTACTCTATCCTGGTTGACAGCTTGATGCACTTTATAAAAAAAAAAAAAAAAAAAGCAACATCAGCAACGCTATAGATGAAACTAAGGATGATGAAATGTATTGGGATGAGGAAACTGATTCTTAAGAAGACACTGGTGATATAAAAATTGAAGAAGACTACTTCTGATATTAACAGTGACAGGGAGCTCTTTGCTTTCTATGATGCATAAATATTATAAATTTGTTACTGGTACATAAAATTTCTTGTCCCTTGTATCTGTTCTTGTGTTATGTAACTATTTGTTACATAAAAATTTTGTGCCAAAATATGTTAAAAAACCAAAGAAAACTTCTAAACAAGGATCAAAAATGTTTTCAAATTCTAAAATTTCTTTATAATACCAAAACAACTCCCTAAATATAAACAAATAAATTTTCAAATTAAGAAATTAAAACGAAAGATGTTTTTCCTGAAAGTATGGACCAGAAACATGGGTGCGCTTTATACATGGTAGTTTATTATACATGGAAAAATATTTTTTAAAGGTGGACAAAAAATAACCATGATAGGTTATTCTATCAGATATTAAAATATGCTATAAAGTTAAAATAGATTATAGTATGATTAGTATAGCATAATTCAAGTGAACAAATAGATCAATGAGCTAAAATAAAGCCAGGACATTAAATAGATGAAAAAGTGCCACTTCAAATAATAAATAAAATGATTGACTATGCATTAAGTAATATTGGAATAGTTTACAGTATGTTAGGAAACAAATAAGTTCGTGTTCTGACTGATAACCACACAAAATAAATACATTCCAAATGAATTAAAGAATGAATGCTACATTTTAAGAAGAAAAGTATACATTTTTAGCATAGTATAAGGAAGATCTTTTAGCAAGATTCATGTCAAGAATCCAAAAAGAAAAAAAAATGAACAATGAAATCAATAATTATATTGTGCATTAATAGATTTGAACTAAATTAAAAAGAAAAGTGATAGATTGGGAGAGATATTTGCAACATCTGAGACAAGGGATTCATACTCAGAATATACAGGAAAAATAAAAAGCCTAAACTTCACAATTACACAATATATCCATGTAACAAATCTATGTATGTATCCCCTAAAACCACATGATTGTTTTTAATAAAGAAAAAAAGGGGAAAAAAGGAAAAAGTCTCTTAAGAAAACATCAAAGAACCTATTATGAACCTATTTCCTATTACGAGTTGGAAATGACATGATTATACAATTTAGAGAGGAAAAAATTTAAATGGCAACTACAAATATGAAAATGTATACAATCATACTACTTACCAGAAAAGGCAATATTAAAAGTATAGTAGGGATTTTTTGTTTATTTCTTGGAGATTTTGGTCTGACTTGGTAAAAATTCCCATTTTTGCTTGCATTTCTTAGATACTATCAAATTATAAAATTATGCACACTTTTGGACTCAACAGCTGTGAGAAAGAAGAGGCAACGACAAACATGTTTATTGTTGCATTATTTTTAATTACAAAAAATTGATGATCTAAATGCTCATCAGTTGTTAAATAACAATGTATCTATATTATGCAATAGGTAAAAGAAATGAAGTATGTTATATGCACTGACACGGAAGGATCTCTAAGGCATATGGTTAAGTGAGAAATAAAAGGAGCAAAACAATTTTTATGGAATGATCTCAAAAAGGAACAAAACAAATTGTTAGTTCATATATATGTAAGTCCATAGGGGTCAAATTGAACACATTCATATCAAACCAATGACAATGACTTCAAGAAGGAGGGTGAGATGGAGGGGTGGAATGTGAAAGGAGTACTTGAACACTTTCCTTTCCATACTTGTGAATGACTTGACGCATTCCCAATGGGAATGTATTCATATATTACTTGTGTAATTTTTTAGACATAATAAAAATTTTAAATACTAAATAAAACTGGGTAATGAGAAGGCATAGTGTAGGGAATTGCTGTTTCTCATTTATAAGTCTTTGAATAATATTTGATCTTTAAAACCATGCACAAGCTTTAATTTGATGGAAAAAGTAAAGGTTTTAAAAATGCATTTAAAATATATACTTTACAGAGGACCTCAGAGAAATAAGTGGCAGACTTGGCCTTCAAACCGAGGTTGTATTAACAGCTTCTAAAGAAAAAAAAAAAGAAAAAAAGGTTTAATCTAATAATGCCTTATAACTAAGTACTCTTTTAGCTTTTACCTGTATTAAGAGAGAGATGATTATAGTTCCATAATAATCTATATAATAACCTATAAGTAGTAATCTATTTTATAAGTTTTCGGTAAAGTCCTTATCTATAAAATTAATTGGAATATTTTTCTTCCTTAGTTCTCTAAATTTAGCTCTAAAAATGGTGCAGTTGGGGCAAACTTGGTGTCATCCTGCCTTGGTTAATTTTCAAGAATGATTCTTTATCATATTTGCTAGCAACTGTCTACTTTAAACATACTGTCTGCTAATTTATATTTCACTTTGAATCCACCAGATTCAGATCAGAAAGAGGAATGGCTATATATTTTGCTTGTGGGTTTGTGTATTTTTCTATGTACAAGGACATTCTTGTTTCTACATATCTTTATTTACAGATCAGCATGTGTTCTTGGGAGTCCCTGAATATGAGACCACATGGTTTTCATTTTCCATTTTCATAAAAATGGCTTTTTTAGTTTTGTACTATAGACAAATAATTAATGACAAATTGCCATTCTTATTTTTATGATGCATGAAACAAGTTTATTCTTGCTATTAAAAATTAAACTACACCAATGAGAAAGAACTTTATACATTTATGTTTAAAAGAAAATATCTTTGTTATTATTGTAAAGACTTTATACTAGAGAATACAATGCAAAAGAAATTAGAATGTAACATTTAAGAAAATTGTTCACCCATTGACCAGGAAACTGCAGAGTTACAGTCATAGGTGCTGTTCAAGAGCTTAAATCTCAAAACAAACACCATGTCTAACATTTAGTCAGCATGTATGATGTACCAAGCTCTTTTATGTGGATTGTCTCATTGACCTTTAAAGCAACAGTCTGAAGTACTATATATTCCCTCTTTTCGAAATGACAAAACTGAAGCTCAAAGAAGTTAAAAACTATACCCTAAATCACCCATGGAAGAAGTAGCAGAACCACCATTTGAGCCAAGAACCTAATTTCTCAACCACAATTTTACCCTACTTAAGACTCAGAGAGAATCCACGTGGCAGCCCATGGTGAGATATGTGCCTTATGAGCTCTCTGCAGTACTCATCACACCACTGCCATTACTTATAAACAAGTGAAATGACAAAAAATAAAAAAATCAATACTCCATGCCTTTGCCACTACCAACCCCAAGGAAAGGCCTAGTGAATTCTGTTAAAGCTGTTATAGGTGGTTGTTTGAGAAGCGTATTCTTAATTTTATCTTTAGATGTCAATATTTGGAATTGCTTTTACTGAAACACTTGCTGACATAAAGCCGTCAGCCTACATTGCAGGCAAGAAAGAGAAAATTGCTTTAATCAATACACGAAGGTATCGTCTTTATAAGTATCCAAAGAATAACTTTACCAGAGATTCCAGTATCTAAAAGTGGGCTCCTCTTGGAAAAATAGAATTTAGTCTCATTTTATACAATAAAATAATAAATTGATATGATTAGGTTTTCCTTCAGTCCTTTGACCTCTGGAAAGCTTAGAATCAAGTCATCATCTCATTTCTAGCAATTGCTTATGACATTTTCATGCAAGGATCTTATTCTGGGTTTTATTATTTTCTACTCATTGAACTTCTTCAATATTTATTTTTATCCCTTTGCAGTGTGTTAGTCAAGACTTCTTTGGTTAAAAGCAGCAGAAACCCAAACAACCATAAGCCATCTCTCTCTCTCTCTCTCTCTCTCTCACACACACACACACACACACACACACACACTTTTCTAATTGTAATATACAAAACATTTTTGGCTTTATTCTCAGATAGGCCTATAATGGTAAGGTATAGCCCAGTGGTTCTCAACCAGGGACAACTTGGTCCCACCAGGGACATTTTTGAATGTCTGGAGATGGAGGTAGGTGTTACTAGCATCTAGTGATTAGGAGCCAGGGATGCTGCTAAATATCCTAAAATGCACATGACAATCCTCTATAACAAAGAATTATCACACCTCAACTCTCAACAATGCCAAGGCTGAGAAACCCTGGGTATGGTCACACTGATGAATGATGGACTTAGAGTAAATAGGGAGAGATTTAGAATGAAGCAGGCCAGGGACTGTGAAGCTAGCAGTTTCTATAAAGGTGTGGCTTACGAGTGGCAATCTGATTACAAGTGGATAGTTGGAGGTCAGTTTGCTTAACACTCTCATAAGATTGAGGAAATATTGTGTGTAGCAAAAAGTACAGAAGGGTCCTAAAGCCCTGGCAATTCCCACCTTATTAATAGCACCTCTGAACTGAGATATTAAACTAGTTACCATTTTGGATATTTCATTCATAGGGCTTTCCAGAGAGGGGGGGAAGCAAGCAAGGGAGCCTTGGATAGGGAATCTGAAGACTCAAGTTCTAGTCTTACTCTCCTTTTGTGTTACTTTGGCCAAGATACTTTTCCTCACTACATTTTAGTTTCCTTCCCTTGTAAACTGAGGAGATTTGGTCCCATCATTTCTGAGGTTCTCTCCAGCTCTAACATTTGTGAGTCTGTACGTGGTTCTATTATTTGAGAGAACACAAGAAAGCATAGAACATGTTCCTTTTTGGTGATTTTCTTCAGTGTTTAACTCCTGAACATAGTCGTGGAAACAATTATCCTTGAGGGTCGATGAATCTGGACTGTGCTTGCCAACAGCTACCCTAACAGATGCATGTGATTTCAAAGGTGAGGTGTTTATGCAGAAAAACAGTTGGTTTAATTATTCTTCCTGTTACAGATGTACACAGGATAAAACCTTTGGTGACTGTGATACAATAATTTCAGAACATTTTGAAGTGTTACACATTTACTTATTATTTACAATGAACAATGTAATTTGATTAATAAAGCAAGAAGTTTTAAAAATTATTTCACCATATTGAATATCTTTACATAAGAAGCTATTAAAAAATAAAATAAAGGCTCATAAAAACAGAACTATTGCAGTGCTAGAGAGTGCGAGTACTTCTCTTCTGAAGCAATCTGTCTTTATCATCTCCCTGATTGAAGGATTAGTCGTGAACTCAATCTTTGGACCAAGGTTTTCTATGGAATGGGTAATGTTTAGCAGAAAAAAAATTCATGAGAAAGTTGAAGTGTCCTTAAGTCAACCCAAAGAGATCAAAAAAGGCGATCGTTCTTTGTTGCTTGTGCCTACATCACTATTCAAAGTGAAACATTTCATGAGGATTTAAGGAAAACTCTGGATTGGTGTTGAATACATAAGCATGAGTCATGTCATATGGCTACACAGGTTGTTTGGTACATAAGGGCACATAGAAAACATGGAAAGTAGAGGCCAAGCTAATAGTCCTTACTCCATTCAGCAGGCCATGCACTTTGGCAGGAGTCTGTGTCTGTGGAGAGATCTTTTTTCCAATTCAGATAAAGGCATCATATGCCATTAGATGACAGAGATGTCTTTGTCAAAAACTGATTGTAACATATCATTGTAAGTTCTCATTCTGAATCACAACAGTGCAAATTCTTGAAGTTGCTTGATCAACAAACTCAAGGCAGATCAAGGAAACATACTCTACTAGTAGATTTAAACAGAAAATTTTCAGAGAGCAAAAATAATAACCAAAAATATTTCTGAATACTAGAAAGTCAAAAGACAAGCTAAGAACATGAAGGGGACAATTTTGACAGAAGGAAACAATAATTTGGCAAAGTCTTGCTTCAGCCCTTGAGGTAATAATTAAATTTATAGACAGGCGCCCACATTATGTGGCCTAAGAGGTTATCAATTTAGATATCATACATTCCGGTGTTGAAAGAGATGAATGATACATAAACAAACTGCTCCTCAGGGCTTGTTCTAAAAGGCAAGTTTGGGGTATGTGGTCAGGTCAGTAGATCCTCAAGCCAACTGCTCACATCTGTTACATAAAAAGAATTTGGATTTACAACAATGAACATATGAGGCAGAATCACCAAAGAAAAATAACTTTTTATTTGATCTAGCTTAGATTTTGTTATTCCCATCATCTCCCAAGTCCATGGCAATTGGTAAGTAGGAGTTAGATATATGCAAACTCAGCATTCATAAGAGAACTACTGCTCATGGCCATTCTGCAGAATGTACAGCATAGATCATTAAAGGTCAGAATAAGGTCTATTATAACCTTATGTTTAGAAAGTTTTTCAAATGAAATCATTTTAGTTACTAATTTTTACCACTTAAAAAATCATAGATATGCTTCAGAGAGTAGCTTACCAACTTTAAGAAAAAACTTACAAAACAAATTGTATAGTAATATGTTGAAATAGCCTCATTTGACTTAATTTGAGTAAAAATTCTGATTACTTTTAAGCCATTACACTGCAGATCCATCTTCTCCCTGTGTTTACATCCTTCTAAACAAGCAGAAAATTCTGCTCACACAGTCAGCTAGTTGTCTATTTGCATTCTTGATTGGCACGATGAGGACTGCACTGCAGTTTGTGAATATCATGTATTACATGAGTCCAAAGAGGAGTCTACACAAACCTACTGCATGTGGTAGGCAATCAGGCGGCATAAAGGAGATGAATTGCAAGTCCTTTGAGAATGGAATCATTATGAGATTAACAAGCGTCCTTCTCACTATATCTCATTTAGTGCTGTTAGTATGAAACTCACTATTGCATATGAGCTGTTGTGATAGCTTTAGATTTAAAAAATGATAAATATTTTAGAATGACATCTGAATAATCACAAGGATTTATTATGGTGCTCTTTATTAAATAGTCCATCTCCAGTGCATGGACAAAGGAGGAGTATATTTTTGAATTAAGCAAGGGGTAGAAAGAAAAATCAACATAATTAAATGAAAAGAGGGTCAATGAAATTATAAAATGTCAGAACTGAAGAGAACTTTAAATATTAATATCAGCCAGTCTATTGTTTCTGCTAATACTCTACCCAAGGACTCCTATAATAAAGAAGAGGTATTATATAGCCCTGTTACCCTGGAAATGCAGCCTTTAGAGGCCAATAGCACATCTGAAACATTTTTTGAAACTAAGATTATTTAATCTCTGAATCCCACTTTCCTCATCTGTAAAATTGAGATTATTATAGTGTTTACTCCATAGACTGGATTTAAACACTAAATGAAACTCATATATGATACACTGACCATTGTATCAGCCATATACTGATTACTCAATTGAGTCAATATTTTTAGTTTTAATAAAGAAAACACGAGTTGTGTTTGCCTCTTGTGAACAATAAGCAAGACAGGGGTGGGTCACGAAGATTGATTAGAAATACTGCCAAGAGGGTATGGATCCAGGCCCTGGGACTTTACACATAGAAGGTCCCTACACCATTACAGAGAGAAGTGACCTGGGATGTCATTCATAAAGCAATTTAACTTGGGGCACATGTACCCCTACTAATGTTCTGGAAGTGACTTGAAACCATAGAATAAGAATACGGTACCTCTGGATCAGCAATTTTATTAGACCCTGAGAGAAAGGAAATGGTTATAAAAATAAACACACATATATTATGGAATATAATATGGATTTTTTGCTTGACTCCTTAAGGTAAAATATGAGTCTTCAAAAAATGTCACACCCCTACCCTTTGGGGGTTGAGTTTAAGCTGCTTGGCTATTAATGATACTTCTGTTGGAAAGTTGAAAATGCACAGAAGACCACTGGAAAACCTATTATGTTTCTCTCTTTTTTCATGTAGGTTCATTCAGAGGAAGGCCCTCAACTCGAAGCTCCCTGAAGCATGAATTTGATTTTATCTTTTTTTTTTTTATTTCAATAGGTTTAGCAGGTATAGACTTTGTTGGTACATGGATGAATTACATATGCTTAATTAAGGGGACTATCTTCTCTATGAGAGAAGCTAGTGCGGGCTGCTTCTAGCCTGCTCTCTTGGCCCCTACCCTCATGCATTTGTTTGCTCTTAGCTCTGTGTTTCAAATAGTGAAATAGTTGGATAATGGATGGCCATATGATTGAGGGGAAAAAAGAATGGAGTGACACACTTTGTTTCTTCTGTCTTGAATCTAGTATCTTAGTAACAGTATTAAATTGAGTCACAGAAACATCAACTAGATAAGAAAGCTCTTTACTAGAGGCCATAGTCAACCTGGGCATCTAAGTTTATGCAAAGAAGAAATAGGTATCTATGAGGATGGGTATCTATGTCCAAACCCATCCGACTGTCTCTACAAGGTCCTCCTGAATCAGAAAATTTCTTAAGATGTAAGCTCATTAATGTTGCTAATGTTAGAACCATTATAAGGCAGAAAAGAGAAGGAGGGCATTGTCTTTCCCTGAATCACAAGCAAATACCTTTTCCAGTAGTACAGCTAGCCTAGTCATCATTAAGATTTGTCTAGCCCCATAAGTAATATGTTTAGTTTTGCCAAACAAGAGGCAAGAAAGAAGTGTGTGCATACATGTATATGAGAAAGTGTTTGTGTATATATATATTTCTGAGATGCTTCATTAAGACCACTCAAAATCTATTTTCCTCCCATTTTAGTAGCCATGTGACTTTATGCAAGCTACTTAACTTTTTCTGAGTTTCAGTTTCCTCATTAGTAAAAATGGAATAACTTGCCCTGCAGATTATAGTGACTTCTCCTTCTCAGAGAGGGAGAATCAAAATTATCTGACATCTATGAAGTGATATACATATATGTGTGTGTGTGTACTTTTAAAAGCTATATAAGTGCTAGAGGAAGCATCATCATGCATATGTAGCATATAATACCAGAATTAAAAGGGTTGGGTGGCGCCTGTGGCTCAGTGAGTAGGGTGCTAGCCCCATATACTGAGGGTGGCAGTTTCGAACCTGGACCCAGCCAAACTGCAACAAAAAAATACACAGGCATTGTGGTGGGTTCCTGTAGTCCCAGCTACTCGGGAGGTTGAGAAAAGAGAATCGCTTAAGCTCAGGAGTTGGAAGTTGCTGTGAGCTGTGTGATGCCACAGCACTCTACTGAGGGCGATAAAGTGAGACTCTGTCTCTACAAAAAAAAAAAAAATTAACAGGGTTAACTATGTGATAGCAACAATAAGGTATACTGGAAGACAATTTATCCCTTATTTGTGGTTATTTTTAGTAAATAGGGCCAACAAAAACTTATTTATTGAAAGAAAAAATTACATTCAAAGAGAAAAATGTGATTCTTGTGGACTTATCCATATACCTAGGAATATAGTCTCAAGTATCTATAATTCCATGAGGGTAAGGATGTTGATTTTCTCTTTGCATTATATCCGTACCACCCCCACCAGGGGTCAGAAGACATTGACAAGACTACCACTCTATAGGAAGCAAGAGCCCAAGTCAGAGTTCTCACTACAGACTGACATCCAGCAACATGTTAATTACATATTTCTATTAATGGGATGAATCCCATTGTCTTTCTGGATGACAATCCCCCTTTCAATGCATAGATGTCTTATTTCATACGCACTCCTTAGCAACCCAGCTACTATGTTCTGACAATTGTACTTCCTTATTAGTCTTGAAACCTAAAAAAAAGAAAAGAAATAAGGTTGTTCTTCAACAGCCATGTATCTTGTTGCCCTTGAGTTTTTCCCCTAAATTGTTATAATCAAGTAATTTTAAAAACCATTATATTGGCTAGAAACATATAGAAACAGCATACCTTTTTTATGGAAGCTTTTTTTTTTTTTATTGAATCATAGTTGTGTACATTAGTTCAACCATGGGGTACAGTGTGGGGGCTTCACATGCAATCTGAGATATTTTATCAACCTGATTGACATACCATTCATGATATTTTCTCGTTTACTATATGAA
>CAUYON010168992.1:0-29240 GCA_963573935.1 Arctocebus calabarensis
ATATAGTGATCAAGGAAATGCCATGAAGGATATCTGTAACAGTATGATCAAAATATTTCTGAATGTATATGAATCGTGCCTTGTGATTGCACCAATGTACATAATTATGATTCAATAAAATTATTAAAAAAAAAAAAAAAAGAAAGTGAATCTCTGGCAATTGGTGCAGGAAATGTGAAAGTGTCATTAGGAGGGCGGGTCACAGATCACATCTTCATCTACGCAGGACAGAAGAGTTTTGTGTGGGGGTCGGAGGGGGGAAGTCAGCTAAGATCTGGGCAGAGCATCTTCTAGACAAAGAGCAGAGCAGATACAAGACCCCAAGGTTGAGCCAAATCATAGTCTATGGAAGGACAACAGGTGATGAAGCTAGGGAGACAGGCAGGGATTAGTCTAGGTAGGTCTTAGCAAGCTAAGAGATTTCGATCTTATTCTAAGCTCAAAAGAAAACCAGTTAAGGATTTTAGGTGGAAAAGTTATTTGATTTATGTTTTAAAAAGATTCCTCTAGCTGCCACATGGAGAGTAGATTACAAAACAGTCCAAATGACAGCAAGGAGTACATTTAGGAGACTATTCTGTTGCTTACAATGAGACCTGATAATGGTTTGAATTAGGATAAAAGCAGTGGAAATGAGGAGGGAGAAGGTGGAAGGATACAGCATACATATTGCATATTTTGGACAGAGAGTTATTGGACTTGATATGGATAGCAGCAGGAAAAAGGGACTAAAGGGTGATTCATAGTCCTCATTGTCTACTCTGGTGGAAGAAAACACCTTCACGCCTAGAATTAGGAAGGATCAGGCTTGGGTGGTAAATCTAAATTTAACTTCTGGTTCCACCACTACTAGCTGTGTAACTTTTGGCAAATTTCCCTACAACTCTGCATATGCATTTCCTGATCTATAAAATGGTAATAACAGTGCCTGGCACCTAGGATTATTACAAGATAATCCATGTCAAACACATAACACAGTAGTGCTAGACAGTCAGTATTCAATAAATATTCAGTTACCATTATTATTATTATTTTCATTAAGAATTATTACCAGGAAACAAGCTGTTATTTTTTTCTGTTGTTCCCAACCATACTTGACTTCTGAGTCTCTTGCTTATTACACACTTAATTATACCATCCTCTCAGATCTGAAAGTAGTATCTCTTTGAGTTGGGTTCACAGAAGGAAAGCAATTGATCATCTGCTCTCTGGGTGTTCACCTCATACCGGCAGCCACAGGCTCTTGATTTGAGTCTGCCCAGGCATCCTTGCCAGGGACATCTGGCAAATAGGACATTTTCACAGGCTACCCTTAGCCAACTCTGCTCAAGCCAACTAGAATTTCCTTGACTGTACTTGGCATACTCAGAAACACTACTCAGGTGTTAACACTATGTAATAAAGCTTAGTTATCCATGAATGGAGTCATGTTGCAGGATAGCTGCATTAGTTATCTGATAGACCAGCACCTTTAAACAAAGATTTAAACCATGACCTGGAGTAAATAACACATCATGACCCACTATACAAGTATATAATAGAAACAAACCATCATGAAACAGAATTTATTCTTACCACACGTGTACACTCTGAGTAGTTCCTATTCCTGTCCGCACCAACACCGACACCGTCTTTTTCTTCAAATTGTGATCACAACCAATTAAATTGATTTCATGACCTATTAATGGGTCATGACTCATAGTTTGAAAAGCTGTGCTGGGGGGTCACAGCAGATTGTTTTATAGCTCTGAGCGAATATTTCTCTAAACCTCCTTTCTCAGAAAGTTTGTTTCTCTAGCCTCACCCTGTGTGGTTTGCTATGATTTGCATGTGTTTGAACTCTCTATATCCGTACAAAGCACTCATTGCTTATAATTTTTCAAAGGATGCTTTTAACTCAAGTGTTAGCCCATCTGTTAAGACCTATTTATTACTTTTTAAGACAAAAAAAAAATTAAAAGCAAATTGGGAATTCCAGGCTCTTGCTAACCAGGATTTTTTTTTTCCTTTTGTGAAAGCCTTCCATCTGCCCTTTCTTGGACACAACTCAAATAGGAGCACACATCTCATCAAACTGAATGTGGGTGCTGTCAAAAGCTGCCAAAATATCATGCCATTTGCTTTAACTTCTTAAGGAAAATTAAAATCAGATTTAACATAATGAGTTGTTTTGTTGCTTTTCTTTCCAACTATTATGGGAAACATGGACTTTAATTTACTATGTGGAGGCTTATGTAGTGGCCTTCCAAGGGCAGTTCCCAAGGTACCCTCAGATAAACTGGACACCACAATTCTGCTGGGGCAAAGATTAGCGACAGAGAAATAAACTGTTGTGGGAGCAGAGGAAAAACTAAGAGCTCTAGCTCTGAACCCCATTAGGCAGGAACCCCAGGGTGAGGGCAATCACCTCATCTGGCTTGTTTTCCTCCCTCCTGCAGAGCCTAGCCCAGAGGAGGTTGCTCAGTACCTTCAAATTCCATTCCCCTGGCAAGTCATTTAATCTTTGCCTAGTTCTCTTTTCTTGACCTGAGATTTAAAATAATAGCTACCTACCTACTCTACCAAAGATCTTCTGAGAATAATCAGGAATTAAAGAGTCATGTATAAGAAGACAAAGGCTTGAATAGTTACATCCCAGTTATCATAAGTCAGAACCTAAAGTATCTTGGAAAGCCTTTCCTCCCTGTCCAAGATGGATAGTCTCACATTCTCAGGACAATGGCCCCACCACAACTATGAAGGCCACAGCTATAAAAACCTGAGGGCTGGCAGATGCCGTGCAACAATTAAGAGCAGAGACTCTGAGGTCAACCATACCCAACTATCAGAGTTCTGGCTCTACCACTGAGATTTCTATGATCTTGAAACACATGATTTCTCCAAATCTCAGTTTCCTTATTAGGATGTTTGGAGATTAAATGAGGATAAATCATATAGAGTACTTAACAAAATACTTCCTCTCTAGCAAAAATGAAGCCTATAAGTGGTAGGTGGTATTATTATTTTTGTTATTATTATTATTATTATTACTAAGGAAAATTGTCCAAAGGAGAAGAACAATCAAAATGTGGGAAAGTCTGTAAAAAAGAAGAAAGCAGGTATGGCTTAAGGTGAATATGATGAAATTCTTAGATTTGAAAAACAATGAGAATACAAAATAAGAGATTGGTGAAGCTGAAGAATTAAATGGAGAATCCAGTAAGAACTGCTTTCCTAAATCAGTCCAATAACTCAGTGGCTGAGTCCCACTTAATCATGTATAAATCTTGTTATCTAATCATGGGACCTTATTAAAATAGAAGATTATTTTTCAATTTCCTTTCATATCACTTTCATCTGTCCTTGTCACTTTCTTATTCTACAGAATGCTCTTCAAGAAAGCTAATTTTTGGTTAATTGCAATATGTTTATTATGGACTCTATCACATTTTCTCTACAAATCCCTTACTATTGTTCTATATTGCTAACTCAACTTCTATAGTTCTAATCAATGTGTCCCTTGAGCAGTACATGGTCATTCCATATATAATATATAAAATAGAAGAATTAAAGAGGGTGAGGGGCAGAGAATCATCTAGTGTGAAGATCTTGATGGAATAAAAGTAACTGTTATAACATTTTTAGTTGGGTTTTAGCAGCACTTCTTTGCTCACAACATTTAGCATAACCTATTTTACCTGGTCTGCCTGTTTCAAAAATGAGATTCTTATCTCCAGTTCTAAAGTTCAATGAATCTCCTAATTACATCTGACAAGTTTCTTTTTAATGCAAGACTTCTAAAAAATGTCTCCTAACTATCAAGAAAGAATATCTTTCCTGCCTAAATCAATACACTTCTAGAATACCTATATTTATGGAAAAGGTAATACATTTAGTTGTGCTTTTCCAGTGATTTATTCTATTATTTTATAAAATATTTTTCTTTATTTCTGATTGATTAGCATTTGGCAATAGTTCCCCAGACTATCCATCAAGTAATTAGTGATCAACAAAATGTACCAAGGAAACTGTAATGTTAAACAAAAAATCTTGTTATTTAAGAAAATAAGAAAATTTTTTTGTGAAGTAAGTATCATTTTATAAGGTGAATAATAGTTCTTAATTTATCTAGGTTTATATTTAGATTTCTGCATAACATTTTTCTTGAAGTAGAGTCTCAAGGCTGTACCATAACAGAAAACTGAATCTATATTCAACTCCTAGTTTTAATGCCTTGTTTATTACACCTAATTTTATTGCACTTTACAGATACTGCTTTTTTCAGAAATTGGAGGTTTGTGGCAACTGTGCATCAAGCAAATCTATCAGTGCAATTTTTCCGACAGCGCTTGCTCTCTTTATCTTTATGTAATATATTGGTAATTCTCACAATACTTCACACTTTTTCACTATTATTGTATCCATTATGGTGATCTATAGTGATCACTGATATTTGATGTTCCTATCAAAGGAGATGCCACAAACTGCCTCCAAATAAGACATACAACTCAATTAGTAAATGCACATGTTCTGACTGCTCCGCTGATCAGCCACTCCTCATCTCTCCCCTCCTCTCCAGGCCTCCCTCTTCTCTGAGACACAGGAATATTGGAATTAGACTGATTAATAACTCTACAATGGCCTCTAAGTGTTCAGGTGAACGGAAGAGTCACACATCTCTTAAATTAAATAAAGAGCTAGAAATGATTAAGGTTAGTGAGGAAGGTATGTCAAAAGCTGAGACAGGTCAAAAACTAGTCATCTTATGCCAAACTGTTAGCCAAGGTGTGAATGCAAAGGAAAGGTTCTTAAAGAATTCAACGTGCTACTCCAGTGAACACAAGAATGGTAAGAAAGCCAAAAAGCATTATTGCTGACACAGAGAAAGTGTTAGTGGTCTGGACAGAAGATCAAACAAGTCACAACACTCCTTTATGCAAAAGCTTAATCTAAACCAAGGGCCTACTCTTTTTAATTCTATGAAGGCTAAGAGAGGTAAGGAAGCTGCAGAAGAAAAGTTTGAAGCTAGCAGAGGTTGCTTCATGAGGTTTAGGGGAAAGAAGCCATTTCTATAGCATTAAAGTGTCAGGTAAAGCAGCACGTGCTGATGTAGAAGCTGCAGCAAGTTATCCTGAAGATCTAAATAAGATCACTAAACAACAGATTTTCTTTTGTTTTAATCTATAATATTTATCTTCTTTTCTTTTTAAATTTCATGTTAGGGGGTATACATGTTTTGTTTACTTTGTTTTTGTACAGACTGAGTCAAAGTTAATACATGTAAGTGTGCCCTTCACCCAGATAGTGTGCACTGTAATAAATAGCTGTGAATTTAATCACCCCTTCTTTTTCTCCCACCTCCCCCCAGCTTGTCGTTGAGATTTACTTCCATATGGCATTTAACAGTTGATTAATTAGTTCCAGTTTGGTATTGAGCACATGTGTTTGTTTCTCTATTCTTGTAATGTTTCACTTAGAAGAATGGGTCTTAGTTCCCCCCAGGTTGTCTAAAAAGATACTAGACTGACATTTATAATGACTGAGTAGTACTCCACAGTATGGCATATATCACATTTTATTAATCCATTTATGTATTGGTGGGCACTTGGGTTGTTTCTGTATCTTTGCAACTGTGAATTGTGTTGCTATATTCCAGTGCAGGTGTCCTTTTTATAAAATGCCTTTTTTTCCCCTTTGAGTATGCCCATCATTGGGATTGGTGGATTAAATGGTAGGTCTAGGTCTACTTTAAGTTCTTTGAGGTATCTCCATACAATTTTCCATAGAGGTTGCACTAGTTTGCATTCCCACCAAGAGAGTATAAGAATTCCTTTCTCTCTGCATCTACACCAGCAACTGTTGTTTTTTTGTTGTTGTTGTTTGTTTGTTTTGTTTTGTTTTGTTTTTGCAACTGTTATTTTTTGAATATGAGCCATTCTTATTGGAGTTAGGTGATATCTCAATTTGCATTTCCATAATCACTGGAGACATTGAGAATTTCTTCCTGAGTTTGTTGGCCTAGTATATCTTCATTTGAAAAGTTTCTATTCATGTCTTTTGCATGCTTTTTAATGGAGTTGTTTGGTTGTTTCTTGCTGATTTACTTCAGTTATTGCAGATTCTGGTTATCAGTCCTTTATCAGATTTATAAAATGTAAATATTTCCTCCCTTTCTGTGGGCCACCGGTCTACTTGCTCTTTTGACTGTGTCCTTGGCTGTGCAGAAGCTTTTTAATTTGATCAGATTCTATTTGTTTATTTTTCTTGTTGCTGTGATTGTTTTGGGGGTCTTCTTTATAAAATCTTTGCTTAGGCCAGCATCTATCAGAGTCTTTCCAACATTTTCTTCTAGGATTCTTATAGTTTCCTGCCTTAGGTTTAAGGCTTTTATCCATTGTGAATTAATTTTTGTGAGTGGTGAAAGGTGTGGATCCTATTTTAGCCTTTTACATGTGGCTGTCTAGTTTTCCCAGAACCATTTATTGAACAGGAATTCTTTTCCCCAGTTTATGTTATTTGTTTTGTAAAAAATCAGATGGTACTATGAGGATGATTTCATCTCTGGGTTCTCTGTTCTAACACATAGGTCTGTGCCTCTGGTTTTGTGCTGGAACAACAGATTTTCTTTTTTTCTTTTTTATTTATTTCAGATTAATATAAGGATGCAGACAATTAGGTTACATTGCTTGCACTTGTTAGCTAAAGTCCAAGTTGTAGCTATGCCCCTCCCCCAGAAGGTGCACCATATACCCTTACATCGTGCCAGTTTGGTGAGAGCACATCAATCTCCCTTGTTCCTCCTCTTTGCCACCTCCCCTCCACTTGGGTTTAATTGTGTTTTTCTCTTATGTGGGCATGTATTTATTCATCTACTGGTTTCGTATGAGTGTTGGGTACATAGGATACTTGCCTTCTGTTCTTATGATATTTTGTGAAGGAGAATGATCTCCAACTAGAACAACAGATTTTCAGTGTAGACAAAACAGCCTTAGATTGGAAGAAGATTTCATCTAAAAAGAAGAAATCAGTGCCTTGCTTTAAAGCATCAAAGAACAGGTTGATTCCCTTATTAGAAGCTAATGCAACTAGTGAATTACAAAAATCCTGGGACCCTTAAGAATTATGCTACATCTATCTAGCCTGCACTCTATAAATGGAACAAGAAAGCCTGGATGACAGCACATTTGTTTATAGCATGGTTTACTAAATATTTTAAGCTCACTGTTGAGAACTACTGCTCAGACAAAAAGATTCCTTTCAAAATACTATTGCTCATTGACAGTACACTGGTCACCTAAGAGCACTAATGGAGATATATGTGGAGATTAATGTTATTTTCATGCTTGCTAACACAACATCCACTCTGCAGCCCATGGATCAAGGAGTAATTTTGACTTCCATCTCTTATTACTTAAGAAATAAATTTTGTAAGGCTGTTGTACGTAGTCATTCCTTTAATGGATCTGGGCAAAGTCAATTGAAAACCTCTGAAAGAAATTCACCATTGTAGGAGCCATTCAGAATGTTCATGATTCACAAGAGAAGGTCAAAATAGCATTAACAGTAGTGTGAAGAAGTTGATTCCAATCCTTATGGATAGATTTAAGGGACTTAGGACTTCCATGGAGGAAGTAACTGAAGATGTGGTGGAAAAGCAAAGAAACCAGAATTAAAATGGAGTCTGAAGATATGACTGAATTGCTGTACTCTTTTGATAAAACTTTCACAGACGAGGAGTTCTTTCTTATGGATGAGCAAAAAAAGTGTGACTTGAAACTACTCCTTATGAAAATACCATTACAATTGTTGAAATTGTAACAAAGAATTTAGAATATTATATACACTAAGTTGATAAATTGATGGCCGGGTTTGAGAAGATTGACTCTAATTTTGAAAGAAGTTCTATCATTAGGTAAATGATATCAAGCACATCACAGGCTATCAAGGACTCTTTTGTGAAAGAAAGAGTCAACTGATGCAGCAAACTTCACTGCTATCTTACCTTGAAAAATTGCTGCAGCCACACCACCCTGATCAGTCAATAGCCATCAACACCTAATGCAAAAAGATTATGACTTACTGAAGGCACAGATGACTTTTAGTATTTTTTCAGCAATAAAATTTTTTTTATTAAGGTAGGTACATTTTAAAGGATATAATGCTATTGCACATTTCATAGACTATACTATAGTATAATCACAACTTTTACATGCACCAGGAACACAAAGTGTGTGAGTCTCTTTCTTGCAATATTTGCTTTGTTGAAGTATCTAAAAGTAACCCCACAATATCTCTGAGGTATCCCTATGTACATAGTCTCGAAATAGGGTCACTTACTGTCTCAGTTTTCTTAGAAACAAGGAGTTTCCCAAAATGTGAGTACTTTCAATGCTAAAACCAGAAAGTTCTATGCAAATTGGAAGTTGTTCACCCCATTCTGAAGCTAAATTATTTATGATTTTCTTCTATTCTTTTCCTGCTTAAAAAGGCAATCATCTCACTTTGAGCATGTAGCTAGAAGTGTAAACTATAAAGAGAAGTTACTTTCAAATACTCTATGTACCCAACTTCATATTTTAAAATTATACAGTATCAGTTAAAAAGCACAGAAGACAACTGAGAAAATGATCTGTTGCTGACAGGCAGATTTTGTTTCTTTCTTCTAGCTTATCTCTACATTTTAATTATTTTGTTATGGCCATCCTTATTTTTAAAAATCGTCCTGTCACTTTATGGTCAAGTAACTCAGCTTCTACATATATACCCAAAGGAACTGAAAATAGGAACTCATAAGAACTGAAAATAGGAACTCATGGCTCACGCCTGTAACCCTAGTATTCTGGGAACCTGAGGCAAGTGGATTGCATGAGCTCAGGAGTTTGTGACCAGCCTGAGCAAGAGCGAGACCCTGTCTCTAAAAAAATACCAGGGTGTGGTGGTGGGCCCCTGTAGTCCCAGGTACTTGGGAGGGTGAGGTAAGAGGATCGCTTGGTCCCAAGAGTTTGAGGTTGCTGTGAACAATGACACCATGGCACTCTACCCAGGGCAACAAACTAAGACTCCGTCTGGGAAAAAAATAGGGATTCAAACATACTTGTACAGCAATGTTCTTTGCAACACTAATCTCAATAATCAAAAGATGTAACCTCAATAGATAAATAGATAACACATACAATGGAATATTTCAGTCATAAAGAGGAAGAATATTCTGACATACACTACAAAATGGATGCCCTTGAAGATATGCTAAGTGAAAGAAGCCAGAAACAAAAGGACAAATATATGATTTTACTTACGTGAAATATCTAAACTAGGCAAATTCATAGGCACAGAATGTAAACTGGAGTTTACCCGGGGTTTAGGGGAGAAGAATGAGGAGTTACTGTGGAGTTACTATGTAGGGTAGTGAAAATGTTTTGGAAATAGTAAAGTAATTGTATAATATTGTGAAGGTATGATCACACACCACTTGAAAATGTTTCAGTCAGTGAGGGACATCATTTACTGTTGTGGTCCCATAAGATTATAATGGAGCTGAAAAATTCCTCTCACCTGGTGATGTTGTCCCTGTCATCATAACATTGCCAGTGCAACACATTACCTTTTCTATGTTTATATACATTTACATATCTTTTCTATGTTTATATACATTTATACAAACATATTCTTACCACTATGTTCCAACTGCCTACAATATTTTGTATAGTATGCTGTACAGCCAAGGTGTGTAGCAGGCTATATCATGTAGGTTTATGTAAGTGCCCTCTATGACAGGTGCACAATGACAAAATCACCTAATAACATATTTCTCAGAACATATCCCTCTTGTTAAAGAGCATATGACTGTAATGTGGCTGGATTTCCATAATGTAAAATGGTTAAAATGGTAAATTTCATGTTACAAATATTTACCACAATATAAGACATAGCAAAAAAATCATGTCTAAAGACTGAAAAAAAGCCAACATAAAAAATGTAAACAAAGTGTTTAAAGTTTATGGCTGATATGATAATATAATAGATCATTAAACAAGCTGGGTGTGCTAAACCCTGAATCGTGTAATCGTGTATTACACACGATGAAATACAAAATGGATCTCTCTCTCTTGCCTTAACATATTTCCTTTTCTCTAATCAAAGTTAAGCATGTTCAAAATACAGTCAGAGATTCTACTATATTCCCTATTATAAGTACCTTGTGGGTGTGGGTGAGACTAGCTGCTCACCCTATTTGCTTTGTTGAAGTGTCTGAAAGTAACCCCAAATATAAAGGATTTTATATCCTTTAAAATGTACCTACCTTAATGTACCTTCCCTATTACAAGTACCTTGTAGGTGTGGGTGAGACTAGCTGCTTAAGTACCAGAGAAGAGGCAGCTCTCCAACTGAAGCTAATAAGTAACACACTATGTACTTAACAACAATAATCTTCAGAAATATAAGTCATCTTAGAACTTGAGGTACCAAAAATGTGCTCAGAGTTGAAATACTATATACCAGAAAGAGTCCTCTTTCAGGCATCATACTATAAGGGCTCTAAAAACCCTGAATCTGGTTTCTAATTTATATCTATGTATATAGTAACTCTCCTAAATTACACCTGAGGAGCTCTTTTTACATATAGATATCCAATTGTTCCAGCATATCTGTTGAAAAGATTATAGTTTCTAACTGCATCACCTTGGTCAAAATCAGTTTATACAAGGTTCTAGTTTTAGACTCTCTATTCTATTCTGTTTATCTATGTGTCTATGCCAAAATTACACCATCTCAATACTTTTAGCTTTTTAGTAAGTCTTAAGATCAGATACTATAATAAAGTCCTACAACTTTATTCTTTATTTTGGTAATAGATTTGCCTGTACTAGATATTTTTTCTATGTAAATTTTAGAATAAACTTGTCAATTTCTACCCCAAAATGAGTGATAGGATTTTGATATGTTAACAATATTGAATCATCCAATTCATGAGCATGATTCATTTATTTACATCTTCTAAATAATAATTTCTCACAATGTTTTATAGTTTTCAGTGTATAAGTCTAGTACGTATTTTACCGAATTTATTCCTAAATATTACATGGTTTTTGATGCTATTGTAAATGGTATTTTTTATTTAAATTTCTAATTGTTTGTTATAAATACAGTCACTTCTCATTATTCACAGTGGTTAAATTCTATAAAGTTTCTGAAAACACTGAATTACCAAATACCAAAATCACTGACAGAAAGGAAAGACAAGTAGGTTCCTATAAGCCTGTAGTTACAGTTCTCTCAAATGATCAGTACATAATCTTGTCTTATGTATATTTCTGTTTAAAAACATTTTATTTAATATATATTGTTGATTCATTAATATTGAAGCCAAAAACACTCTAACTCTTCCCTAAACAAAGTTTATATGATACATGTATTTTCTTTGTAAAGCATTATAGCTCTATTGCATTTAAGTGCCCTAGCCCTTCAACAGTATGCTCAGGGGCCATTTCAAACAACAAAATGCAGCAGTAAATTGAAACAAAAGGGATACTTATTTATAGTATGAGAATTAAAATAAGAAGACAGAACATCACCTTGTTCAGTGTCAGCAGGAAATGTGAGCATCAGGTGGGTTAAAGTTTTACTGCACGTGTATGTTCACAAATGAGTATAAGAGCACCATGTCAGGGTTACCAATAAATCTTAGTGAGTAGGCAAATTCAAAAATACATAATCTGCAAAAAATGAAAATTGTACATAAAAATACAATCAAATTTTCAAATTGTATATGGAATACAATCAATTTTTCAAATTGTAAATACAATTGATATTGACCTTGCTAAACTCACAAGTTTTAGTAGTTTTTTGTAGATGTCTTAGGATTTTCTACACAGATGACCATGTAGTCTGTAAAGATTTCTATACGATTAATGATTTTCTATGTACTTTACCTATCAATTAATGAGAAAGGAATATTGAAATCTCCAATTATAATTTTGGATTTCTAATTTCATTTCTATCAGTTTTTTTTAAAAGGTTAACCAACTTTATTTTTATTTTATTTTTTTGCAGTTTTTGGCCAGGGCTAGATTTGAACCCACCACCTTCAGCATATGGGGCCAGCGCCCTCCCTACTGAACCACAGGTGCTGCCCTCTATCAGTTTTTGTAACATGTATTTTGAATCTCTATTATGCCCATGTACATTTGGAATTTGACCTCTTGGATAGATCAATTTATCATTATCCTTAGGAGTATTTTTTATTCTGCAGTTTATTTTATCTAATATTACCATAATCACCTGAGTTTTTTCTAAGTAGTGCTTGTACACCTTTATATGTACTTTTAGTTTAAATTTACCTGTCTTTAGCATTAAAGTAGGTTTCCTATAAATAGTATATAGTTGGTAATTTTTATTTTATTTATTTTTTATTTCAAAGTATTGCAGGGGTACAAATATTTTTGGTTACATGGATCATTATTATGATTCTTGAGTCATCAAGAATTGTACGCATTAGGTAGATTTTTCTCCCCCACTGCTTGATTTCCATTAAGTTTTACTTTCTTCTAAGAATGTATGTACTCTTTAGTTGTTTCCAATTTAATAATGAGTCCACATGGTGTTTATTTTCCATTCTTAGATATTTCACCTATAATAGTCTCCAATTCTAACCAAATGGTTGGAAAAGGCATTAAAGGCATCTTTCTTCATGGCCAAGGAGTATTCCACGGTATACATATACCATATTTTGTTAACCCACTCATTAATTGATAGGCATTTGGGTTGGCTCCACATCTTTGCACTTGTGAGTTGTGCTGCAATAAACATTTGCTTCCAGGGTCTTTTTGATAAAATGACTTCTTTTTCTTTGGGCAAATATCCAGTAGTGGGATTGCTGGATTGAATGGTAGGTCTAATTCTAGTTCTTAGAGGTAACTTCATAATTGTTTTTCACAGAGGTCATGTTAATTTGTGGGGGAGTTGCTTTTTAATATAATCTGACAATCTCTTCCTTTGAGTGGGATTGTTTAAGTCATTTATATTTAATGTGAACATTGATGTGATTGGCTTTATATATCTCTCATCTTATTTATTTTCTATTGTTTCATTTTTTTTTTTTGCTCATTTTCTTCTCTTTTCCTGTCTTCTTCTGAAGTAACTGAATTTTTTATGATTTTACTTTGTCTTCACCACAGTCATATTAGCTATACCTCTTTGTTTTATACTGTTTTACCATTGCTTTATTTTCCTACTACCTACAGAACTTTATTTTACATTTCTTGAAGTATAATCTACTGATGATGAATTTGTCAATTTCTGTTTTTACAAGAACATCTTTTTTGCCTTTATTTTTGAAAGATATTTTTGTTGAGTATAAAGTCCTAGGTTGACAGATTGTTTCCTCTTCCATACTATAAAGATATTATTCCAGTGTCATCTTATTTGCATGATTTTTTAATAAAAAGTATGTCATCACGCCTAGCTTTGTCTTTCTGTATGTTACATGTCTTTTATTTCTAGCTGCTTTAAGATTATCTTCGTCATTTGACTTCAACAGAGCCTGGTGAAGTTTTCTTCTGTTTCTTTCACTTGGGATACTTACCACTTTTTGGATCTGTGAATTCATTGGGTTCATTGTATTTGAAATTTTTTAACTATTATTCTGTTAATATATATCTGTCCCCTCCTTTTTATTTTCTTCTTCTGGGGCTGCAATTATACATCTAACCTGATAGTGCTCCACAAACCAATGGCTTTCTTATTACTGACATTTTCCTCCATGTGTTTCATTTTAGATAGTTTATACTGTGATGTCTTCACATCCAGTGATATTTTATTTTGCAAAGTTTTAATTACCCATTAATTCCATTCAATCTAGTTTTCATTTCTGACATTGTATTTTTCATTTTTAGAAATTTGGGGTCTTTTCTTTATCTTCCCTTTCTCTTGTCATTTTTCATGCTTTCCTCTCCCCTCTCAAATATATGGAAATAGGTATTTCAATGTCTTTGTTAGATAATTCCATTACCTCTGTTGTTTCTAGCTATGCTCCTATCAATTTTCTTCTTATTATGTATTATATTTTTCTGCTTTTTCTGTTACCTGGTAATTTTTGCTGGATGTGAGAGATTTTGAAGTTTAAATTTTTTGCCCTCTAGATTTGTGATATTCCTTTAAATATTGCTAAGTTTTCTTTCTAAGATGCAGTTAATTAACTCAGAATCATTTAACCACTTCGGGTTTTGCTTCTAAACTTTGTTAGTGCCAATTCCAAAAAAAAAAAAAATCTTTCAGTTGGATTAGTTTGGTCCCACTATTAAGGCTCTATCTCTCTAAGGATTCACCTTTTATTAGAAGGTCTTACTACTTTGGCTAGTGAGAATACCAACTAAATATTCACAGTCTATGCAATCTACCCACTCCTTTCAAGAATTTTCTCACATGCAGAAATAGATAATTTTTCATGCAAAGACTTAAGGTTTCCCTCTGCAGATAATTAAAAATCCCCCTCTATTAAACTCACCTCTCCCACATTAAACTTTAACTCTGTCTTTTAAACTTAGAGTAATTGTAGTTTCTGTTTGGATTCTTCTTCTCTGTAATGCATTCTGAAAACTCTCTCTAGATAATCAACAGTTACAATTTGGGGGTTCACCTCATTGGTTTTCTTCATCTGAAGACTCACTGCCCTGTGCTACCTTTTGTCCAATTCCTAAAACCTACTATTTCAACTACTCAGTTTTATAGTTATTTGAGAAAGGTGAGTGAATGTAGTCCTTGTTAACTCCATCATGGCCAAAAGTTCACTGGGGGGTTCTCTTTAATGCAAGACATTTTTGAGACAAGTGAAAGAATTAATTGAAAGTGGTTTATACACATAATAGAATATTATTCAATCTTAACAAAAGAATAAAATTCTGACAGTTGCAACAAACTGGATGAACCTGGACATTATGTTAATTGAAATAAGCCAGACAGAGAAGGACAAATACTACCTGAAATCACTTATCTGAGGAATCTAAAATGGCCTAACCCATACTAGAAGCAGAGAATAGAATGGTTACCGAGGGTTTGGGTAAGTAGGAAATGGGAAGGTATTAGTCAAAGGATACAAAATTTTAGGTACTCAAGATGAGTAAGTCCTAGAGATCTACAATATAGCATACTTATTGTTAACAGTACTGTACTATTTAAAAATTTGCTAAGAAGGTGGATCTTATGTCAAGTGTTTTTACCACAAAGTAATAATGGCAATAAGAATAAATAAAGAGGGCTAGAGAAAACATTTACAGGTAATAGATGTATTTATGGCACAGACTGTGGTGATGGTTTCAAAGTTGTACACTTCTCTTCAAACTCATTAAATTCTTAGCTGGGTGTTGTGGTGGGTGCCTGTAGTCCCAGCTACTTGGGAGGCTGAGACAAGAGAATCACTTAAGCCCAAGTGTTTGAGGTTGCCGTTAGCTGTGATACCATGGAACTCTACCCAGGGGGGCAGCTTGAGACCCTGTCTCAAAAAAAAAAAAGAAACAACTCATTAAATTGTATATTCTAAATACATACACCTTTTTATATGTCAATCATACCTACGTAATAAAGTGATTTTTTTGAAAAAGAGAATAATTTAGCCATCTTTGAACACAGTTTTTTGTTGGTTTTATAAATATTTAACTAATATGTACCTTAACATTTAATCCGTGCATAGTAGTTAAGTGCATGAATGCTGGAATCAGCTCGTCTCGGTTTCAGTCCTGCTATTTACAAGCTGTGTAACATGGGCCATGTTCTCATTTCTTCTTTGCCTCTGCTTCCTCATCAGTAAAATGAGAGTGATAATAATATTTATTTTATAGGATGTCATGAATATGAAATGAGCCATATGTATAAGAACTATATCCATTATGTATTGCTGCATAACAAAATATCCCAAAACTTAGTTGCTTAAAGCAAGAACCATTTATTTAGCTCACAATTGGGTCATAATTTAGGTTGGGCTTTCCACTGGTCCTAACGCAGCTTACTCCAGTATGTACCATCAGTTGCTGATGAGGTAGTTCATCCTGCCTCTGGAGTTCAGCTTATTGTTGACTCTGATGATAGGAGTAGGGGTGTGGTTGCACCACATGTCTCTCAGCCTTCCACAGTGTAGTGTAGGCTTGCTCACATGACAGTTCAGGCTTCTAAAAGAAGCAACATTGCAACTCCACTACTCAAACACTTTTCCAGTATGCCAGTCATGCCATTTCCAATTATCCAATTAAAGTCATGTATACTAGCTCAGAGTCAAAGTCAGAAGGCACCATCAGTAGTGTATCTATGATAAGGAGGCAAATCTGTAGACATTTTTGCAATCTACCATAAGCTGTTAGTAAAACTATAACTAATGTATGTTTTTTTTTTGTTTTATTGTCACATATCATAAGTATAATAAGTATATAGTAGTTTACTATTTAAAAATGACATAGGTGGGTGCCTATAATCCCAGTTAATTGGGAGGCTGAGACAAGAGGATCGCTTAAGCCCAAGAGTTAGAGGTTGCTGTGAGCTCTGATGCTTATTGCACTCTACTGAAGGCGACAAAGTGAGACTCTGTCTCTAATAATAATAATAATAGACAGTAATAAAAATCAAGGAGCCAAAGTATTAACTGTTAACTCTATCTCATCAGTGCACTATTTTAGCTAAAATAAATGTTTGTGTTGGTCCAATTGATCTTTTCACTCTGCTTCTGTGCACATATGACAATTTTAGGGGACATCTCTTACCTCCAGTTCTACAATCACTTTCTGCTGCTAAGTTCCTTCTCTTTGCACTCTTCAGTGGGAACAGTTTTGTGTGTATAAATCACCCAGAATGTTGGCAGGAAAAGAGCTACTTCTGGGCTGAGTGGTTTTTGAAAAAATCTTCCCTGCTACCCAGAAGTCATTTACATAGGTTAATTCCTAGGAGTTGAAATCCATGGCACCCCTTTTGCAGTAGCAGCTGTGGAAGAAACTGTCCTTTTTGCAGCATTACAGTGGGATGACTGCTTGAGAATTTTATTCCCACTTCTATGCAAGAATTCCTGGCAACAGAAATACTGTTTATTGGTCCTGCACATCTAGGTATGAATAGCCCTCCCTCTCTAGATTTGTTACTCTCCTGACACAATACCTCCTTTATGGCCCCAGTGAAGTATGGCCTGAGTCTTCCTAGATCAAGCACTCATCTGCAAATCATTGTTCCATCATTTGGTCCTACCTTCCCAAACTTGATTCAATCATAGATAGTGTGCACATAGCCCACAAGTCATCACAGAGCCTCAATAACCTACAAGTCACCTATTTCTCGGTGGCAGGATGATTCACTGTGATATTAATTTTACCTTGTTCCTACTGCAGTAGGAGAATACAAAGAATAAAAGGGAAATTTTCCTCCTCCCCTGCAAGAAGAATAAGTATGCCTGTATGATGAGTCTCCCTAGCTTTGTGGGGATTATTGTGGTTGCTTCTTTGTTTTTCAGAAGAGACCCTGAAGGCAACACCCCTCCCACTACCACCATCTCACTCTGGATCTTTGTTTGTGTACTTGGCTTGAATAAGGAGGATGAGGAGGAGGGGAAAGAGACAAAGAGAGGGGGAGAGAGAGAGAGAGAGAAATATTCCTATAAGCTGTGAGCTTTTTAGAGGGGGAGAGGAATATTGTCTGTTTCGGATATGCCTTAAAGACATGCACCCCACTTCCACAAGGTGGCCCAGAAGTGGTGAGACATCTAATGTGGCAACACATGGATACCAGGTGCTACAGCTTTTGGAGCCAGGACCAAATTTGTGTAAGGGACTGCTCACATTCAAATGGAGCAAGTAGACTTGGACAATAAAAAATTTAACAGCAACTACGACAAAGATCTAAGGTCCTTTCATCCATTACATCTTACATTATTGTAAGCCCTGGGAAAGAAATGGCCTTACTCCCCCTGCTCCCTTGTCCCACACGCCTGCAATTTAGATTTCTTGCTAACCCTAGCATGACCAAGCCAAAAAAAAAAAAAAAAGGGTTTCTCACTTCCTAGTCAAAGTGCAAAATTATACTGACAAACTCATAAAAATAAAATCTTTATCAACAACTTCCTAGGAACTGGTCTTCTAAGCTATTTTCTATTCTTGCACTTTTTGGTTTCAAGCTGGTCACCAGAAGTCCAGGGATAACAAGATAAATACAGTAACAATCAGGAGTTTTGGAAAGTCTACTATGCCCATGCTAAAATCTCTGGACCTAGTATAAATAGCTAGCTCACTGGCACCAGCAGTCCTGTTAGCAGGTGTGAGATAAAGAGGATTCGAATCCTACCATAGCCCCCGAAAGCAATTACACAGAAATGTTGCTCCAGGATTTAACATTACAAACTCTCCATCAGTTCTAGTTGGCTCTATCTACTAGCCCAAAGGCAATTTCCTCCTGAACTTTAAGCATTATAGATTCCCCCTTTCCCCTTGAACCTGCAAATCCAACTGTGTTTTCTCGCTTCTGACATCAGAATTCCTGGCTTTGATACAGCCAACCATCTGGATGATGAGGCATGAAGCAGAATGGAATACAGCTCACTATTCCCTGCTGTTTCCACATGAACATTACAAAACGCACTGGTGTCTACATGGATAGTGAGTTGTGACTCAGACTTACAGGTATCAGCTTATTAAACGACCATGTGCCATCACTCCTGATGAAAATCATGTACATTCTCAGTGGAGACTGAGGTGGATGGGTCTTCTGGCTCTTCTTGTGATGTCAGGGAACTTTGGGGGATACTTTTTAATCAGGCAACCTTTCCAAGAAGTTCACCAGATGATGTGAAATCTTTAATGGAGGTGATAGAGATCTAGAATATCGACAAAAGGAGTTAAGGTTTTTAGCAACTTTGTTGTTTCAAGTATGGAGTGTATGTATCTTTTCATTTACAATTTGAATTCAGACTTCTGTTAAAGCTGCTTTTTATTTTTTCCTATTCCTTTTCAACACCATATCTGTAAGTAGAAAAGTTCTAACCATCAGTGTAAACCATTTTTTCATCTCCCACCCCAGCCTCATTCCTCCAGCTTTTCTGTCATTTCTGACTTTGAGAGTTATAAAGGGAAAGGAGAGACAATAACATTAACAACAATAAAAGGAGTAAAAGTAAGAAGGGCAGCATGATTTTGTAACCAGAGAACCTGGATTTAGTCTCTGTTCTGTCACTTACTGAAAGTGGTCTTTGTGGAACATCCTTTAAACTCTGTCTCAGATTCCCTCTCTCAAAATAGGGAAAATAATAGTAAATAATGCAAGGGTGGGTTGGCACAAACTAGAAAACTCTTATGGATGTTATCTGTTAAGGAAAAATTGAGAAAAGAATTTGAACTTCATATCACAACAAAAGCAAAGGCAATAAAAGGCAAGTTGCTAAAGAAAGCTGCAGTTTCTCCTCATGTTCCTCATGAGCATGAAAGTAGGGACTACACCTGTTTGGTTTCGTGCTGTCATTATGGAAGCGGAAGTGAATTCTCAAAGTAGGTTTTCCCTGGAATGGGAGTCTCTTTCTCTCTCTCTCCCTCTCCCTCTGAAACAGAAATTTAGGGTTTAGAAAGCAACACCAGGTTCCTACTCATTTACCTTCCTATTCCCAGCTTGTGCTCCCTAGACTGTCCAGTTGCCCGTCTCTATTTTTCCTTTGAAACTGAAATATAAAAATAAAAGGGCCATCAACACCCTTGCTTAGTGTAACTATGCAAACCTATTTTATTCTTACTCTGTAGTCAGGACACACGCACTCCTCCTCCCGTAGTATCTGCTGAAATACTTTGCACTCCAGCTGCTGCAATATTCAAATCATTGCTTCAGTACACAGACACACGATGTGCCACCACACTCCAACAAGCAAGGTCTGTCTCTCCATGGGGACACAGGATCTAAGCATCTGTCATTCTCCTCCTGTCGCTTATAATTAACCACACACCCGTTTATACATATAAATATTTATGTGCAAAAATAAAACTCCCCGGTGCTTTAAGCCAATCTCTCTTCTCCTCAGTGAGCTTTGAAAGTTGCCAAAATGAAATTTTTACTTAATTCAAGATGCCATAAGAAACCCTTTGGTGTGAAGAACTTATAACATATAATTATATTCCTGGAAAATAATTTAAAACCTCATACTTCTAGAATGTAAGTTCCATGCAGGAGAGAATTTTGTCTACTTCATCGATATAGCCCAAGTATTTACACCAGTTTCTGGGATACAATGTGAGTTTTTAAATGTTGAATGATTAAATTTACAAAAACCCAATTATAAAACATGATTTTGTTGTTTATGATAATTACTTTAAATCTAGTATTTCTAAGGCAGGCATTACAGAACCTTGAAATAATTTGATAGTAAGTGAGAATAAGCTGGTGGGAGAAATAATCATGTGATGAGGTTCACCTATTTATTTATTTATTCACTCAACAAATCACTATTAACTATTACTGAGCATCATCACATTAGATCCTAAAACAACTATAAAAGATAAAGAATTATCATTACCCTCGAGGAACTCCTGGCTTGTGTGTGGCTTTTAAGGATGGTCCATAGATCTCTTATCAGTATTTGTGAAAGTACACAATACCAATTCCCACCCAAACTTAACTTAATCAAATCACTGGTGATCTTGGGAATCCATATTTTCAACTTTTTAGCCAGGCAAAACTTGTGAACTGTGATGTTGAGAAGTCTGATCTAGTAGAACTCAAGTTATTTGACTGTTTCTCAGGAATTATGTGGTCTCTGCTACCATTCAGGTAGTATTTACATTGTCACACCCAAACATCCTTTAGTGAATAGATAAAATATAACAATATAATAATTTCAGATTAATAGTTCAATAACCCATAGATTGGAGCCTAAAAACAGTTCTCTTTTAAACTAATCCTTACTGGGACTGGTGATTTGAGATGAAGAACTAAAAAGATAAACACACAGCACATACTTGTAGACTTTCAGAAACAGGTCTGAATCAACTTTCCTTCATGTTCTCTAAGTTTCTCAACTCCTGCAAATAGTGTTTGAAACTTGCCTCAGGCCTCATCAATTTGAAATATTCCAACAGATCCATAAACCTGTCCTGCTCAGCACTAACTTCAGAATTGACTGACACCTGCACAACCGTCTTGCAAAGACTAATTAGCTCCTCAGTGCCCAAGGTGTAGTCAGAATCAACCACCATCTGGTTCTGAATGGTGCTGCCTAACCTTCTGAATGCTAAGCTTTAATTACGTGTTTGTGTAATTTACTCAGTTTTCTATAGACTATGGGCATAGTACATCTTTAAACAACTTTACTGACCTCCTGTGGATTTTAAGATCCGTGTCCCACTTGTTCTTCCCCATTTGAATATTTCTTTCAACCTGGCTTCAGCACGAAAAGCCTTCTGCATCTTTCATTTTTCCAATGTCTTGTTCACTTCTACTCTTTTATATTTACACATGTTCAATTCTGTAATTTCTACTGGCTCATGAAACTTGTCCTGTTGACATCTTGCCCTCTTGATGTCTTTTTTTTTTTGAGACAGAGCCTCAAGCTATCACCCTGGATAGAGTGCTGTAGCAGCACAGCTCACAGCAACCTCCAATTCCTGGGCTCAAGCGAGTCTCTTGCCTCCACCTCCCAAGTAGCTGGGACTACAGGCGCCCGCCACAACGCCTGGCCAGTTTTTGGTTGCAACTGTCATTGTTGTTTAGTGGGCCCGGGCTGGATTCAAACCTGCCAGCTCAGGTGTACGTGGCTGGCGCCTTAGCCTGTTGAGCCACAGGCGCCCAGCCAAGTCAGCTAGGAAGTTTTAATAAAAATTTAGTGAAGGTATAGTTTCATTCATGGGATGTTGCCACAGGCGCCAAGCCACTACTTTTTTTAAAGCATATTTTGCTTAACTTCAATTAAATGTGCTTTGAAATAATGGCTCAGGCTCTATTCTTCAATCAGAAAAGACTATATGGCATGGCTAAATTGGCAAAGTGGTTCTTGAGTAATATTGGAGGAAGAAAATCTTTCTAAGCTTTAATTTAGTTTGAACTTTAAATCAGTTTTCTAGAAGATGGGCTCTTGTGTTTCTAGTACTTAGAAGATGACCTGTTTGCAACAGGCATATGAAAAAATGTTTGATATTACTAAACATCAGGGGAATACAAATCAAAACCATAATGAGATTTCACTTCATACCTGTTAGAATGGCTGTTACTGAAAAGACAAAAGATAACAACTGTTGTATAAGATATGGAGAAAAGAGAACCTTGTATGCTGTTGGTGGGAAGGTAAAGTAGTATAGTCATTATGGAAAACAACATGGAGGTTCCTTAAAATATTAAAAATGGGGGGGCGGCGCCTGTGGCTCAAGGACTAGGGTGCTAGCCGTGTTCAAACCTGGCTCTGACCAAAAACTGCAAAAAAAAAAAAAAAAAATTTAAAAATGGAGCTATCATATGGTTCAATAATCCCACTTTTAGATATATTTCTAAAGGAAGATATGGAGTCAATCTATGTGTCTATTGATGAGTGAATGATAAAGAAAATATGTGCTGAAAAATGTTCACACAGTTTAAGAAAGGAAAAGACTATATTAAAGTTATAATATTCAAATCACATTTGATTTATGCAAATATAATATACAATATGCAAGATAACAAATGTTATCGGTATATGTTGAGTATTACAATTTTAAGGCAGTTTTTTCCCTTCTTAAATTGTGTATATATAATTTTGGCACCCCCTGTACATATATATATATCTATGTGTGTGTGTGTGTACTTGAACATTGTTAAGAGAGTAGATCTTAAATGTTCTTACCCCTTTGCCCCCCAAAAGGTGAGTATTCAAGGTGATGGATATGTTAATTCAGTTTGATTTAATCATTTCACCTTGTGTATATGTATGTATATGTATATTAAAAACATCACATTGTACATCCTAAATTTATATAATTTTTAATTGTCAATTATACCTTAATAAAGCTGAAGAACACAAAAATAAGTAAATACAATTTTATCTTATTACCATTAAAAGAAAAGAAAGTGGCCTCTTTTCATTATACAAATTTTTTTTTAAATTAATTAATTAATTAATTAATTAATTAATTTTTGCAGTTTTTTCTCCGGGGTTGGGTTTGAACCTGCCACCTTCGGCATATTGGACTGACGCCCACTCTTTTGAGCCAAAGGCACTGCTCTCATTATTCAAATTTTTGGCAGTTTATAAAACTGGGGAAACCAAACCTCCAAAGATCTACCAGATATAAACTGTCATTGCCTCAGTTATCAAATTCATATTTTGAACAACATGATCTGGAATTTGTCCTGGTTATCAGACTTATTAAAAGAAGTCAGAAGATCAGTGTAAGTCAATTCTGAAGAAGAAAAAAAAAACCCAGCCATCATCTTTGCATTCTTTATTTTCCATATCACTACACAAACTTGGTCAGGAGATTTATTTTTGCTACCTAGCAGTCTTTCACAAACTACGTACTGAGAGGATAAATCCCATTGCTTAGAATCACTTTTGGGTTACACAGCTCACTGAAAGGAAGAGAAGAGAGAAATTTCTCAAGATATTTGAAGTAGTGTTCTAGAAAGCTTTCATTTCAGTGCAACAAGTTACTAAAAAAACTTTGAAATTCCCTTAATTCTTCTTATATTCCTCAACTTGCTAGTCTAAGGCCAGTCATAGATGGAGAGGATGTCTAGGATAGCTCTTTTAAGAGTTTAAATGAAGGAGAAATTGCCGTTCTATTTGATCCAGAAGTGAAGAGGGGATGTAAAATGCAGATTGCTGTATACTGGAGTGTTTTCTGCAAATTTATCAGATACAATTTTTAGAGAATATTTCATTTAAATCAGTAAATTCTCAACTAAAATAATTATTTATTGATAAGCAGACCACTCCCTCCTTTCCCCATGGTCTCTAGGAAGAGCTCAATAGACCCTTGTCTATTATTGTGTTGTTGTCCTCCAGAGACATGAAACATATAACAGACCAAATAGGTATCCAGAGCAATTAAATAAGTAAATAAAAACTAAAATCTCTCAGAAGCAGATGAAGAGAATGAGTGCAGGAAAATTTTCCAACTAGTTTTGCTTTTCTGTATATTAGAATCATATAGCCAAAGCAGTTTCATAAAGCTTAGGGTCAAAGAATAACCTACTATGCGTTATCTTCTGGAAGCTGGAACCCCAGAGCTATATTGCTTTATTATTAGTTATTTGCAAAGAAGAAGTTATAGGTTATGTATATAGCTGGGAGGCTCTTGTCAGCCTAACTCCTGTGAACTATATCCTAAATGACTTGAGGATTTCTAATTCATTATCAAGGTGTGGTCTACATTAGGTTAATTCTGAAGTGTGGTTGCTTTGTACAGTTGTACAGTTGTGTAGTGCACAGCTGCACCATGTCTAAGGTGGTGCCATAGATTGATATCTGTTTATTAGGACAGTTATTCAGTAGGTGACAGGTGGTAGTCAAGTATTTTGAAGAAAGGAAGGTACTAGTGGGCAAGTGTAGACCTGTTTTTAAGTACTGTATTTAGAAATTTCTTACAAAACTATAAATGTGAACTTTTTTTCAAAGTTGCATTTGTATGAGAGGCCAAGACAAGAGGTTTGATCACAGGAGTCCAGGGCAGCCCATGCAACAAACACAAGTGAGACTCTGATTAAAAATTACTAGGATGGTGGCACTTGCCTCTAGCTACTTGGAAGGTTGAGGCAGGAGGATTGTTGAGCCCGGGATTTGGAGGTTGCAGTAAGCTATGATTGTGCCATTGCCCTCCAGCCTAGGTAATAGAATGAGACCTTATTTCTTAAAAATAAAGTTGCATTTATTGATGCAGTAATTTTAAGTGTACTTTCTACATATTTACCCCCTTTATTCTCTTTTTATTATTTCTACCACATTTTTCTTATTTTGATACTGGTAGTGTTTTGTTCTTCCCCCAGATAAATGATCTCTTAAGTGAATTTGCTCCAAAAGTGTGTGGGACTTTTATTTTTATTGTGTTTAGTTTTTCACAGTTTTGTAACTCTGCAGCCTTAATGTGGGTGTTCTTGCCATGTTGAGATGACAGTGCTTGGATCCAGTTAATAGCTCCATTGTATGTTGAATAAACCTTACATCTTTGCCAGAGATTTGGTTATTATTCAGTTGTGATTCTGTCATTGTGTGGTCAGCTGGGATTGTAGGTTCATTTGTTATTGCTCAGAGTTTCCAGAAAGTAGCCCTGGGTAGTGCAAGGCTTTTTATATGTGCATTATTCACTATCTAGAGATGTTTCTGTGGTTGAGTTTGGAAATTTTATTTGTTCTTTTTTTTTTTTTGTAGAGACAGAGTCTTTCTTTATCGCTCTCGGTAGAGTGCTGTGGCATCACACAGCTCACAGCAACCTCCAACTTCTGGGCTTAGGCGATTCTCTTGCCTCAGCCTCCAAATTACCTGGGACTATATTTGTTCTTTTTACATCAAGATGAGTCACAGTATAAGGGGGGGTTATTTCTGATATTTTAAATATTCTTTAGTTCTTTATCCTGCCAAGATTATCAGCAAGCAGGATCTCCTGGTGGAGATACATGGTATTACCAATGTTTGTTTGAATTTGATTTATATACCTATATAGTACCAAGAGGTGTTTAAATTGTGCTTTCAGGTCACTAGGTTATGAGTTCATCTTAAAAAGTGCTTTTCAGGTGGCTCCTGTAGCTCAAGTGGCTAAGGAGCCAGCCACGTACACCAGAGCTGGCAGGTTCAAGTCCAGCCTGGGCCTGCCAAACAGTAATGGCAACTACAACCAAAAAATGGCCGGGCATTGTGGCGGGCACCTGTAGTCCCAGCTACTTGGGAGGCTAAGGCAAGAGAATTGCTTAAGCCCAGGAGTTGGAGGTTGCTGTGAGCTGTGACACCACAGTCACAGCTGTGACCCAGGGCAACAGCTTGAGGATAAATAACTAAATAAATAAATAAAGTGGTTTTCAAACTTTAGTGTATCAGAATCACCTGAAGGGCTTATTAATGCAGATTTCTGGGCTCCACTCCCAGACTTTCTAATTCAATAGGTCTGGGATGGTTTTGGGGCTTGAGAGTTTGTATTCCTGTCTAGTTTCAGGTGATGCTGATGCCGCTGTTTTTTTTTTTCTTGTCTTTTCTTACCTTTTTTTTTTTTTTTTTGAGGCAGACTCTTACTATGTCGCCCTTAGTAGAGTGCCATGGCCGCACAACTCACGGGAACCTCAAACTCTTGGACTTAAGCAGTTCCTTTGCCTCAGCCTCCAAAGTAGTTGGGGCTACAGGTGCCCGCCACAGCGCCTGGCTATTTTTTTGTTGCAGTTGTCATTGTTGTTTGGCAGGCCCAGACCAGGCTCAAACCGGCCAGCCTGCATGTAGCCTACTCACAGAGCTACCGGTGCCGAACTGATGCTGCTGTTTTGGTAACACACTTTGAAAAAAAACTATTGCCCTGAGATAAAATTATCTTAATTCTTCTCTAAATCTGTGCTACATGGGGTCTAGAACATAAGATAGTAGGATTAGGTCTTTGAGAAAACTACCAGTATCTTAGAAACTTTTTTTCCAAGATGAAAGGGCTATTCTTTCTGATTTTGACTGTAACATATGTAGATAGTAAAAAGATTCAAACAGGAAAGCTTAAAGATAAAAGTAAAAATTACTTAAATTCTCATTATCAATACAACAACGTTATAGTAAATATTATTCCAGATGTTTTTCTTTGCTTTCATACAAATTTGTAATCTGATTTAAAAGGATTTCATGTATACTTTATTTATTTATTTCTTTTTTTGAGACAGAGCCTCAAGCTATCACCCTGGATAGAGTGTGGTGGCATCACAGCTCACAGCAACCTCCAATTCCTGGGCTCAAGCGAGTCTCTTGCCTCTGCCTCCCAAGTAGCTGGGACTACAGGCGCCCACCACAACGCCTGGCCATTTTTTGGTTGCAACTGTCATTATTGTTTGGTGGGCCAGGCTGGATTCAAACCCGTGAGCTCAGGTGTACGTGGCTGGCGCCTTAGCCCGTTGAGCCACAGGCGCCGAGCCATGTATACTTTATTTTGAATTCCACATCTAAAATTCAATAATATTCAGTAGACAAAGATATATATATTACATATATAATATATAATATGTACAATATGTATACATATATATGTAATATATATAATATATATAATATAATACTCCATTTTATAATTGCATAGTACATTTTTAAATAATGATAGTGGTAAGCATTTAGATTGTTTCCAGTTTTTTAGCAGTTACAAGTTCTTATCCTACATCTTTGTACATAAATGTCATCATCTTATTGTGAAAATGATAAGAAATATTGCTGAGTCAAAACAACGTGCTTTTAACATTTTAAAGTATAGTGCCAAATTGTCCTCTGGAAAGGTGGTATGAATCAACACTTACACCAACAGTGCCTAAACTCTGCCTGTAAAATGAAATGGTTTTAAAGATACTGTAGTAACTTCCTTTACTCCAGTCTTAGAGTTGGAGAGGTTTTCTTTAAGACAGATAATGACTCTTCTTGGAGCAAATAGGAATACTGACTGGTGTAGGGTGAATAGAGTGTCCTTAGCTTTACAGTACCCCTCAAATTTCCTTCTTAGTTCTGATAAGATTATTTAATCTTGGCAAGTCTCAAAACACTTCCAGATATTTCTTTGTATTCATGTTACAGACAGCATCTTCTCAGATGACAGACATCTGCATTGTTTGTCATTCACAGTTCTATTGTAAGTTTATGAACCCTGAAAAAGCCTTTCTTGCAGGGTAGAGACAGCCAACATCGGTGCTTTAGGAATTATGTAGTAACCAATTAAAAATGTCCTGAAATCTTAGGGTATAAAAGAAAATCTTTAAAAATCAAACCATTTTTTCAGTGGTATACTTTTTTTTGTGAGCTGACTACGTTTTTTGGACCATATATCCTTATTGGGAAACAGTGAGCACACTCACCTTCTTTGAGTGTGTTTATTTATAAATTATATGCAGGTATTAAAATATTTATGTAATCAAACATACATAGGAAAATTACAAATTTAAAAAGATGAAATTAAGATACAGTAGAGTAGCAATGCTAATTTTTTTCTATACCTCAGTAGAAATTACTGTTCCGTGCAGGGTTTATTTCTTAACCACCATTTTCTTACAGAGAATATGCCTTCTTGACTAGAGGCATATATCTGAGGTGAACTGTTAGACTAAATACCTATTTTGATTGTTCCTGAGCCTTATAGTGCACATTATGTTTCTTTAGCACCTTCTTAAAATCTGAAGTTATTTGTCATCACTACAGTGGAGGATGAGAGGAAAGATAGTATTATTTGTTCCTTTAGGTAGAAAGAACATCTGTTATTTAATATCTTTGATATAGTATCCATTATCCTGACTTTAGATCTAATTCTATTCAGAACTATAGAGTTCATAAAAGATATCATAAAAATCATCTTGTCTTGTCTCTTTTTATTATCTAAAATTTTTTTTTTTTTGAGATGGCCCAGGCTAGAATGCAGTGGTATGGATTCTAGCTCACTGTAGCCTTGAACTCCTGGGCTCAATCTATTCTCCTATCATAGTCTCCTGTGTAGCTTGAATTACAGGTGCATGTCCCCATGCCTGGCTATTTTATTATTATTATTATTTTTAGAGATGGGGTCTCACTATGTTGCCCAGGCTGGTCTTGAGCTCTTGGCCTCAACTAATCCTTTCACTTTGGCATTTCAGAATGTGAGGCTTATACGTGTGAGCCAACATGCTCAGCCCTAAATTTTAATATAGCGTAGTAGTTAAGAGTCCAGATTCTGCAGTTAACTTATGGGTATTCAGGTTCTGGCCCTATTACTTATTCATTATGTGATCTTGTGTCCACTTTACCTTTCTATATTTCACTTTTTTTCTTCTACAAAATGAGGCTAATCAGAGCATTCATCTTTTGAGGCTTTTGTGAGAGATAATGTCTATCCTGTAGTCAATGTTTCTATTAATGTTTATTATTAGTAGTTATTATTACTAAATTAACTTCTTATATAAAGGTTAAAAAATTCACCAATAAATCTGCCAACAGATATTTTGACTTTTTTTTTTTTTTTTTAAACAGGTGGAGAACAAATTTTATTCTAAAAATAGATCTTGGTAACAATGAAATACCAAAGCTGGTCATTATAATAAAAAGGAAAAAAGGTAACTAGATCTTCCTGAAAATATAAAATTATACATTTATCTGTATCTGAATT
>CAUYON010168994.1:0-33811 GCA_963573935.1 Arctocebus calabarensis
TATATAGTGATCAAGAAAATGCCATGAAGGCTAACTGTAACAGTACGATCAAAACATTTCTGAATGTATATGAATCGTGCCCTATGATTGCACCAATGTACAGAATTATGATTCAATAAAATTATAAAAAAAAAAAAAGAGAAAGTCTGAATGGACCCACGTGTAATCCGCTATGAAAAAAAAAAAAAAAAGAAAAGTATAGACGTATAGGGAAAATCAGTGAAAACAACAAATGAGAATGAGTGGTTTGAGGAAAAGAAAAGAGTTTATTACTTTGTGGAAAAATGAAAAGCGGCAAATGAGCCACTAGAAAGATCATTTTCCCACCTTTAAGCAGAAATGTAGGGCTTTTTAAAAGGTGGGAGTTCAAAAGTTAGGCTTTGTCTAGGTGACCAATGTCACATGTCATGGCCTTGGGCTATTACTGTTTTACTGTACTTGGTTGTTTTTACTCATCTTATGGCTGGTGAACATGATCTCCTGACCTCCAGATAATTCTTTTGAGGCATCTGCTGTGATTTAAAAATCAGAAAATGAACAACAAAGCATATTTTTCTTCGCCTTTCATTACTGGCCTTGATGAGGAATACAGGTTTTAATAACCAAAAATAGTGGGGTATTTTGAAGAGGCAACTCATAATACCTTTTGCCCTTTTTCAAATCTTTACCTCTGTTACAGTTCAATTTATCTGGAAAACCCTGACTAAAACAGGTACCATAATTTATTTTGCCATGCCATAGAATATTTTCTCTGAATATTATTTTAATTCTCTCTGTGTTTCTTAATTTTTTACATTTAATCAATAATTTCCATATTTTTTAATGCTGTTTGGTCTATAGTTATAGAATGTGACTTTAAATATTTCTATTTGGGGGAATTTATTAAGATGTCCTTTATTATGTGTACAACTGATTTTTTGTTTTGTAAATATTTGTGCACATGAGAAAACAATTTATCTTCCTAGTTTGTAGGATTTGTAATTTTAAATATGTATTGGTTAAGTTAGACTTGCAAATTGGGTTGTTCTATTGTCTGTTTTCTTTCCTATTTCTCATCTATTTTATCTGTCAAATTCTGATAGGGTTATTTATTATACTATAAGAGTATATTTCCCAAAAGTTCTCCATATAGTTCTAAGGCATTTACTTTACAATCTTGGTTATATATTATTTATTACAGAAAAAGTTTGGTACATTTTTACACTGTAGATTTTATGTTTTAACATTCTATAAAATCCCTTTGTTCTATTTAAAAGTTTCAGCATTGAAATGAGCTTTAATTAATATTACTAGACGTATTTTTTTTAACTTTATTTACTGTGCTTGCTTTATATTTTTCTCCTCTTAGTATCCTTGGCTTTCTTCTCTATTGTTTTGGTTTTATCTTGTATCACATGGAATTTTTGTGTGCCTCTTTAAATCATTTTGGGGAGTATGACAGAAATGATACAGGATTCCTCCATTGGGGCTGAACAGGGAAATCAAAATCCTACAAACTAGGAAGATAAATTGTTTTCTCATTTACATTAAGATGTACTTCAATTGAATTATTTAAGAAGAGACTAGAAAAAATTATATTCTAAATTTACTTAGAAATATTTGAGAATTAATTTCACTTGTTACCAAACCTTAAATTACTAATACAAGGTGAATGTAATATTAAAGATCCAAACGATATAAATACTAGCTGTATAGTTAGCAATTTTGTAAGATATATATCTTGGACTTCTATTAAAATATGAAATTTCTTGTAAAATCAGATGTCTGTTGAGTATAAATAACCCTGAAGTTAAGCTTTCAATATCTCTAAATTAGTTCATATAGTAAAATTGATCCAGATGTCCCTACAATTTTAAATTCCTAGTTTGGCATGCAGTGAATATTTAAGAAAGTTGAGAGCACGTAGTGATGATAATATATTCTATCTGCTTAAAGCTCATCAGCATTGTGTTTATGGAGAACTGCTTAAATATTATGAAAATTTATTATTTGAAAAAAATCATTTTATTTTCTGAATTCTAGTTAGACTTCTAAAGAATTGGCAAATGCTGAGGATTTTTTTTTTTGGGGGGGGGATTATTGAGTGTACAAATAACCAGGTTACATTGATTGTATTTGTTGGGTAAAGTCTCTCTTATAATTAGGCCTGCCCCCAAGAGGTGTAACGCACACCGTGAACCTCCACCCACCTCCCTCCTTCTCTCCCTCTGCTTTCTCCTCTCTCTACTCCTCACCATGTACTAAGTCATTATTTGTCTTCATAACAGAATTGAATACGTAGGATTCTTCCTTCTCCATTCTTTTGATGCTTTATTAAGAATATTGTGTTCCACTTCCATCCAGGTTAGTACAAAAAATGTAAAGTCTCCTTGTTTTTGATGACTGAATAATATTTGGTGTTATACATATACCACAGTTTGTTAATCCATTCCTGGTTTGGTGGGCAGTTAGGCTGTTTCCACATTTTGAAGATTGTAAATTGAGCTATTTACAAGTAGTAGACGTGTACCTGTGGTAAGAAAAAAAGATGTTTTAATTGGGGTAGATGCACAGTAATGGGATTGCAGGATCAAATGGGAAGTCTAGTTTGAGTTCTTTGAGGATTCTCTATACTTCCTTCCAAAAAGGTTGTATTAGTTTGCAGCCCCACCAGCAGTGTGAAAGTGCTCTGTTCTCTCCACATTCACACAGCATCTGTAGTTTTGAGACTTTGTCATATGGGGCATTCTCACTGCAGTTAGGTGATATCTCTGGGTGCTTTTGCATTGCATTTCTCTAATAATTAGGAACAGTGAGCATTTTAACATAGGTTTGTTAGTCATTCATTGGTCTTCCTTAGAGAAGATTGTATTCATTTCTCTTGCCCAGTGACATAAGGCATTGCTGGCTCTTTCTATGATGATTAACTTGAGTTCTCTGTAGATCCTAGTCAGCAAGCTTTTGGCTGATTCAAAATATACAAATAAACTTTTCCATTATGTAGGTTGTCTATTTGCTTTGGTTGCTGTCTCCTTAGCTGTGCAGACATTTATAAATTTAATTAAGTCTCATGTCTTTATTTTGGTTGTTGTTGCAATTGTCATGGAATTGTTCTTCAAAGTCTTTCCTTAGGCCAGTATCTTCAAGTGATTTTCTCTTGCTTTGTTTGAGAATTTTTACCATTTCATGCTTTAAATTTAGGTCTTTTATCCATCCTGAATTAATTTTTGTGAGTAGAGAAAGGTGCGGGTCCAATTTCAGTGTTTTAAATTTACTAAGGTTAGCCTTGTGACCTAAGATGTGATCAATTTTGGAGGATGTTCCATGGGCTGATGAGAAGACTGTGTACTCAATTTTATTATGATGAAATGTTGTATAGATGTCCAATAAATTCAATTATTGTATGATGAAATTTAATTCCAGAATTTCTTTGCTTAGTTTTTTCTTGGAGGATCAGTCCAACACTGTCAAAGGGGTGTTAAAATCTCCGACTATGATGGTGCTGGAAGATATCAAATTGTTCATATGTGTTAGGGTTTTGCTAATAAATTGAGGAGCATTTTGGTTGGGTGCATAAATGTTAATAATTGATATCTCATCATGTTTAGTGTTGCCCTTAACAAAATATTAAGTGACCAGTCTTGTCCTTCCTTACTTTTGTTGGCTTTAAGCCTAATGTATCTGCAAAAAAATTTACAACCTCTGCTTTTTCCTTTTTTTTATTTGCCTGGATTATAGATGCCCATCCCTTCACCCTGAGTCTATATTTATCCTTTAAGATAATATGAGATTCTTGTATGCAGCAGATATCTGGCCTGAGTTTTTGTGTCCAATCAGCCAACCTGTGCCTGTTTAGTGGACAATTTAAGCCTTTCATGATAATTGAGAGTATTGATAAGTGTATTGGTATTTTGGGTATCAAGTTTTATGAAGGACCAGTGTACATTTTTAATCCTTTTGCCACTGTGGAATTGGGTATTGATCAATAATTTCTGAGTGAGATTACTTTGGTGGTAGATCATTTTGGTGGTCATTATAGAGGACAGGTCTGAGAATATCTTGAAGAGTTGGTTTAGTTACGGCAAATTTCTTCAGCATGTGTATGTCATTAAAGTATTTGACATATCCATCATAAATGAAACTCAGTTTAGCTGGATACAGGATCCTCGGCTGGAAGTTGGTTTTAGGAGATTGAAAGTTGATGACCACCCTATTAGGGCTTGAAAAGTTTCAGCAGAAAGATCTGCAGAGATTCTAATATTCTCCCCCTTGTAGGATATGATTTTCTTACATCTGGCTCCTTGCAGGATTTTTTCTTTAATATTAACTTTGGTAAAGTTAATTATGATGTATTTAGGAGATGCTTTATTTAGATTGAGTTGTGCTGGGGTTCTGAAACTGTCTGCCATCTGAATTTCAGAATCTCTTGCCATGTTTAGAATGTTTTCCTCTAAAATCTCTTGAAGTAGAGCATCAGTGCCTTTCAAATCATTTTCATCACCTGCAGGCATTCCAATAAGCCGAATGTTTGCTTTTTTGGAGTGGTCCCACAACTCTCTCAAGGAATAATCTCTCTTTGTTCTCCATTTATCTTTGTCTTTGAGAGTTTGGGAGCATTCAAAAGCTTTGTCATCAATGTCAGATATCCTTTCTTCTGCCTGCTCCATCCTATTACTGAGAGATTCTATTGTATTTCTCAGGTCTTTGAAGGATGCAAATTCTTGACTCAATTTGTCAAAATCTTTGGTGATTTTATCTTTGAATTCATTGAATTCTTGAGCCAACTTTTGAATTACTCCTTGAACTTCTAATTCCCATTTTACTTTAATTCTGTTATCCAAATTTGGAACTCAATTTCCGACATCTCAGCCATTTGTTTATGAATGGGATCATCTGTTGGCATCTCCTTTATGGTACCTTGGGGGTGTTGATCTACTCTTGTTATTCATATTGCCTGAGTTTTTCTGCTGATTTTGCCCCATGGTTATTTTTCACTGTTTGTTTAGAGAGGTTGGTAAGTTGGAATTAAATTGAGGCCTTTTGGAGATGTACTTAACAAACTCTTTAGCAGAGTGCTGAGCCTGGTGACTGCGACTTTTCCCCTTTGGCTTTGTCAAGGTCCTGTTCAATACTACAGCATGACACACTGGGGACCCTCTTGGTATGATGGGGTTTGGTGGGTTTATCTTGTATTTAGGTAGACTCTGACCAATCCTAGTGGATCAATGATTTTGGGTTGAAATCTCAGTTGTGGAGGAATACAAACAAAAGACACCCTGCCTTCCACTGGCAATAACTGGGAGAGGAGAATCAGACCCTCCCTCTACAACACAACCTTGGTATAACCTTGTAGAGTCCCTGGGTGATTCATTCAGATTAAGAGTTCCAAACCAATTGTTCTCTTCAGTAAAAACACAGATGAAATGGGAGAGGTCAAAAGTTCTCCAGCAGGGGAGAAGGGACAGCAGGGGAGAAGGGACAGCAGGGGTCCACTGGCAGCTTAAGTGTGACTTTCTGCAGTGATCCATGGCATCAGAAAGGCCGCACAAGAAAAGAAGTATTCCAGGAGGGCTGGTGCATCACCATCAACCCCAGCCACTGGTTACCCCACAGGGCTGCAGCCCAACTCTCTCCAATACTCGAGTACACCAGGTATTTGCACCTAAGTTAAAGAGGAGATAATGCTTCCCTGATTGGGCCATCTCACTGTGTGACTTGCAGGTGGGAGGAGTTCAGGCCTGATTCCCTTTGGGGATTATTGGAAACTGGGGAGTGTTCCACCTGGGTCTATATCCAGACAGGGGTTACTGTGGAGGAGTGTGGTTCTATCCCTCAGAGACCATACCTCTGTCTTGGCCACACTCTACATCTGGAACCCCTGCAGATCAGGTCAGTTTTCCTCCATTTTCCACAGAATTAGGGAAGTGTCTTTCCCAAATTTGACCGAAGTGAGAGGGACTATCGGGCTGCCACAACTATCAGGGGTGGTGGCACTGGTCTGAGGTACTGCTGTGTGTTGGTTGCAGGAGCTGAGTGGGGAGCTGGAGGGCATTGCCAGAGGGTGGAGCCTCTGACCACCAACCCCAGTTGCTAGAGCTGGGCGGGTAGCTGGGGCCAGAGCTGCTGGCTTCTGGCCACTGTCTGCTGTCTGCATGGGACTCAGGAGCCAGTTAGGGAGCCAGAGGGCAGAGCTGCTGGCCCCAAGTCTCAGGAGTGAGACAGGAAGCCGGTACCTAGTAGCGATGCCCCGTGGGTGGCAGAAGTGTGTGGGTGCTGGCAGGGCTGTGGTCCTCAGTGGTCACAGGCACTGGTCCTGTGCTATACTCCTTACAACATGGGCAAGTTTCCCTCCCCTTGCTACTCCTCACCTCTATTAAAGTTATAGTTTCAGCACAATTGCCCCACAGCCCATGACATGCCCCACTCCATCAAAAGTCCATCAGACGCTCTGGATTCTGCAGGAGGTAGTCTTCCAGACTGCCAGGAGATGGGGTAGGGATGAACTGGGAGTTCAGGAATGTAGGGAGAATATTAGATCAACTTTTGTCCCAGGCAAGAGGCTGCATTGGCTTGTACTGGTATCTCTCTGTGGAGGGACTCCCAGACCTCAGTCGTTCTCCCCACTTTGGTGAAACAAAAGGTTCTCTGTTCACTACTCATGGGGATGGGGGGAAGGATCTGATTCCCATCCTCTTTGGGATGAGTTTTGTACCTGAAGTTTGTTTCCTTGGAGTCCCAGTTTGCTTCAGTAGGGGTGATGCAAACCTAACAATCCTGTCTTTCAGCTCAACTCTTGATCTTCTGCTTTATTGGGTTGGTTCTGACCATTATTTCTCCCTCTGAATGAAATCCTCTGCTGAAAGCTGGCTTCAGTCAGCCATTTTGCTGCCCTCCTCCCAAATTTTACTTTTCTATTTCTAGTCAGTATGGCCAATGGTTTAACTATTTTATTTTTTTTCAAAAAAACATTTTCTATTGCACCTTAAAAAAATCAACTCCTTGTTTTGTTAATTTCCTGAATTTCCTTTAATGTCATTAATCTCTGATTTAATTATGGAGATTTCTTTTCTTCTGATTTAATTATGGAGACTGTTCTTCTTTTTCCAATTCCATAAGATAGCTTGTGAGTTTGTTGACACACTCTCTTTCTGTTTTCGAATGTAGGCATCTAAAGTGATAAATTTTCCTCTTGGGACTGTTTTTGCTGTATCGCAGAGGTTTGGTAGCTTCTGTCTTCATTGTTTTGTTCAAGGAAGTTAGTGATTTCCACTTTTATCTATTCCTGAACCCGACTATCATTCAGCATAAGGTTGTTTAATTTCCATGCCTTTTTGTGAGGTTGAATGTTTTTGTTGAAGTTGAGTTCTACCTTTATTGCCTTGTGATCTGATAAGATCCAAGGTAAAATTTCAATTCTTTTGATTTAGTTGAGGTTTAATTTGTGTCCTAGGATATGGTCTATTTTGCAGAATTTTCCATGAATCAATGAGAAAAACATATTTTCTTTAGCTTTGGGATGGACTTTCCTATATATTTCTATCAAGCATAGTTGTTCTAGGGTCTCATTTATGTCCCTTATATCTTTGTTTGATTTTTGTTTAGAGGATCTGTTCAGCTCTGTAAGAGGGGTGTTAAAGTCCGCTGTTATAGTGATGTTGTAGGATATCATATTGCTCAGACTAATTAAGGTCTGTTTCAAGAATCTGGAAGCATTTAAGTTGAATGCATAAATATTTAGAATTGAAGTGTCTTCTTGTTCTATTGTTGCCTTCACCAATCTGAAGTGTCCATGTTTGTCTTTTTTGACTTTAGTTGCTACAAGTCTTCTTATAACTGAAAATAAGATTGCAATCCTTCTTTTCTTTTGTCTTCCATTTGCTTGAAAAATGGTATTACAATCCTAAACTCTGAGTTTTAATTTGTCTTTTGATGGTAGGTGTGTCTCCAGTAGATAGCAAATAGACAGTTTTTTTTTTTTTTTTTTAATCCAGCCAGCCTATGTCTCTTCAGTGGGGAATTGAAGACATTATCATTTACTGTGATAATTACTAAGTGTGGTAGAGTTATATTCCTCCATATGTTTTGAAAGTACATTGCTTAGTTTTATATTTTTAGAAAATTATGGAAGTTAGGGTTTTTTTTTCCTTTTATTTCTAGGTGTTTAGTTTGCTTGGGGTCTATTGTGATGGTCAGTGTGTAGAATAGGTCTAAGTATTTCCTATATACCTGAGGTTTTTTTATGTCAAACTTTCTCAATATTTGCATATCAGTAAAAGATTTTATTTCTCCATCAATTTTAAAGCTCAGTTTAGCACAATGTAGAAGTCTGGGCTGAAAATTGTTTTGTTTAAGTAGATTAAAGGTAGATGACTTTTGTCTTCTGGCTTGAAAACTTTCATTTGAGAAGTCCAGTCATCCTGTTAGATTTGCCCCTGTAACTCAATTATGTCTAACTCCTGGCAGCTTGCAGAATCTTCTCTTTTGTCTTGCCTTTGAGCAAGTTTATGACAATGTGTCTTAGAGAAGCCAGATTTGAGTTGAGATGACCTGGAGTTGCATATTTCTCTGAAAGGAGTGTGTCAGAATCTTTGGTAATGTTGGGGAAATTTTCATTTATGATATTCTCTAGTAGGGCCTCCATACCTTTGTGGCATTCTTCTTCCCCTTCTAGGGTACCTATAACTTGTATGTTTGAATGCCTCAGAAGTTCCATAATTCTGTCAGTGAATGTTCTGCTTTCTCTCTCTCTTTTTTTTTTTTTTCTTTCTCTTTAACTGTCTGAGTTATCTTAAGGGTTTTATCTTCTACCTCTGAGAGTCTTTCTTCTGCATGGTCTAGTCTGTTATTGATATTTTCTACTGCACCTTTAACTACCCTTATTGACTGCTTCAATTTCTTTAGCTTCACTATATCCTATCTATATTCTTCATAGCATTCGTCTCTTATTTGATTCTGGGTTTGGATTTCCTTTTGGTTATTTTCCACTTTTTCAGCAATTTCTTTCACTGATTTGACTATACATATTTTAAATTCTCCTGTCATTTCTAACATTTCTTTATAGGAGGAATCTTCTGCAGTAGCTACCTGATGATCCTGGTGGAGAGGTGCTATCTTCTGGATTTTCACGTTGCCAGGAATTTTCTGGTATTTCTTCCTCTTGAGTGTTTATTTTTTAAATATTTCCTTGTCCTACTTTTTTGTTTAATTGTGTCCTTTTGGTAAAGAACTAAATCAATGACTATAGTGAAGAACAAGAGGTAATAAAAGATAAAAAAAAGAGAGAATAGAGAAATGAAAGTTGGTGAGTAAAAGGGAATCTTGACAAAAAGAAGACAGGAGCAGAAATAGAGAGACAGGAGTAATAGTTGTGCACAATAAGGTACTTTGACCCACACCCACAAATCCCAACCTCTGGGGGTGCTTGGTTTGGGTAGGTCCCTTGCTATCTTTAGCTCTTTGCCAAGCTGAGCAGTCATAGGACTCCACCTCCCACAAATAAAGAAGAAAAACAAAAATACTATAAATCAAACAGAAACAAACAAAAAAGGTTAAAAGATAAAATTGAGAGAAAAAACACATATCAGCAGAAGAAAAAATAGCAAAAATGAAGTTCTTATTATTAAAGAAGTCAACAATGAAAACATTTATTTACATGAAAAAAATGAAGAAAAATAGAAATGTGGGTGGAAAATTTTGAAAAAGAAAGATAATTTATTTGAAAATAAAAAAACAAACAATCTAACAATAACAACTTCAACAGCAACAACAGAAAAACTCTGTGTGTGTGTGTGTATATCTTGATGAATATTACCTGGGCAACAAGTTATCTTCTGGGATATGAGATGCTCTTCACAATACAGCTTTATAATATTGAGACTGGAAGCCTGTGCTGACTTTTTGCCTTCAAACCACACAGGATTGGGAGTATGGATCTCTCCTTGGCCTGCTTAATAGATATGCCTGGACCTTTCCAAACCCTGTCCCTTGGCTAAGCAATGGCTCTCCCAGGAAAGGGTATGTTGCTTGGATCTCTCTGAAAGTGACTGCCCACTCTCCGGGAGCATCTAACCTTTCTTGCGCTAGGACCCTGAAGGCTGAGCCTGCAGGGCAACTTTCCCACAAAGCTTGCGCACAGCACAGTGAAACCTCTATTCTGCTCAGGTATCTCATTCCTGTTCTCCAGACACTTTTGAAAGTCACTTGCTCACTCATTCAAGTTATTCCATAACCTGCCTCACTCTAGGAAACTGAGGGCGGATCCTGTAAGGCAGCTCTACCACAATGGTTTAGTGCCACCTGCAGCCAAACAATGAAACCTCCACACTTCCTCAGAGGTCCTGTTTTCTGGGCTCTGCTCAAAGTCACTTGCTTGCTTACCTAACATCTCCCAAGGTAACTCAACCGAGTGACAAAGTCCAAAAAACACCACAGGGAAAGCCTTTGCTGTCTGTACATTCTCACTGCTGCTGTAGCTGCTCCTACTCACAGACACTACAGCTGGTGGCCTCAGACTGAATGCAGACACTTTCCCCTTCTCCACTGCTGTTCTCCTCCTCCTGTGGTCCTGAATTCTCCTGGTGCCTCCCTATTCCCCTGAAGGGATGTTTCTGGAAAATCCCACACTCCTGAAGTGTCTGGTGTCTTCTCTCCCCTATCTCACCTTGCCTGGTTTTAAAAAAAGCTGTTTCTCATCCACCATCTTGCTTCAATGCCTAGGATTTATTATAAAACTAATACTTTGCAGGTAACTCTTCCCCCTACCTGAACTTCAACATACTACAAAATGAGAGTAATCCATCTAGATGATTTTTAAGATTGTGTTATGACATTCAATGCTGCTATATTGGTAATATGTGACTTTTAGAAGAGAAAAGTCAATATTAGTCCATATACCTATTTTCTGCTTCTTTATAAACTAACCAACACTTTTGCCTAAAGGAAGACAAAGTCAATGAGGCCCATTTAAGAACAATTGAATTACCCTGAAATTTACAGTATTAGTGTCCCAGTAAGGTTTAGTCATCAAATATTCCTGCACATTAACTGAGAGAAGTAACAAAATAAGCACATAACATTCATAGTGTGTGTGTGTGTGTGTGCACGCACGCGTGCAGTGGCATGCCCGTGTGTGTGTGTGTGTGTGTGTGTGTGTGTGTCAAACTCTCTTATCAAATTAGCCCAGAAGGCATTTTACATGTGACTTACTAGGAAGAATGGACTTCCAGGAAGATGCATTACCCTCAAGTAATTGTCTTCAAATATGGTCATCACATCACAATCACCTGATTAGCTTGTTAAATATATAGATTTCTAGGTCCCAAGGTAAAATATTTCATTCCAGCATTTTTGAGGTAGAGCCTGAAAATCTGTTGTCTAGCTTGTGCTGGAAGTGATTCTGATGTGGGGTCCATATATTGAATACTATTGATATGAAACCCGGTTGATGTGACAAAGTAGAAGAACCTGATATCTGATATGTAGATGAAGGGTAATGGTTATTGTTTAAATAGAGAGAAATGTAAGAAACATTGCCAGTATACTTGAAAGAAACCCTATTTATTCTGGGGAACTTGAGAAAATGTTGTGGTTTAGGTGGAGACATGACTTACTTTTATTTTCTACTCTTATTCTTTGATAATATATTTGACATTCTTATGTTCATGTCCTCCATTACTGTAAAACCAAGAAAGTAGAAATAACCACACTAAGTTCTTCTCTTAAGACTTGTAGTATTATAACAAAAGTAATAGCCAGCATTTCAGTATCATTTTGTGTCAGTCACAATGTGAACTGCTCCACGTGGATTAAAGTTAGTCGATCTTGCAACACTCTGGGATAAATGCTACAAATATTCCCACAACTGTTGACTTATCAGGTTTTTTTTGAAACAGAAGGGCTTTAGTTAGACAATCCTTTAGATTCCCATAGTTATCTCAACAACCTGCTGCCTCATTTCTGTTTTTTATAATGGGGAAAACGGTATTTCTTTCAAGGATATGTTTATCTCTGTTTATCTATATCAGTATATGTATCAAAAATCAATTTCTTCTTTTTAGTGCTGGATAACGTTTTTCACCTTCTCAAGGAGGTCATTCCTTTAGTTATCAGCCCTCTCATGTGTCATTAATGTCTTCATTCTACATGTTTTGAAATCTCATATCATAAAAAGAATTCTTCACCACCCATTTAGACATAGCACCTTTCTGAGCTCTCCTTCACAACCAAATTTGTCAGAAAACACATATGTGTTTTTCTGAGAAATAAGTTATATTCCCATTTTCCATTCATTCTTCTATGTCTTCCTATCTGTCCTCTGTTTCGTGTTTTTACAGGAATGCTTCCTATCAAAGTTGCCAATGATTTACATTTTTAAACTTGATGGATATAATGTTCCCATCATTTCATCTCCTATTCCTTCTCAATTTTCTTTAATGTCTTTTTCTCCTATACTAAATTCAAGAATATCCAAGGTATAAGTGCTCAGGTTTCCACTCTTCTTGACACTGCCTTTTTAAGTGATTGCATTGATTTCTTGAGTGTTATGCTTTTCATTTTACATGTGAGGAAACTAACTTTCAGAAAAGTTAAGTAATTTATCCAAGGACACACAAGTGCAGAATTAGAGGAGAAAAAAAATAAAACATTTTTCTCCAGAGGCTATACTTAATTACACACTTATTTTCAAAAATGTTTTTTGTGCATATTGAATGAGAGCACAAGTTCTGGAGTCATATGCTTTTTCTTCAAACAAAAGGTCTAGGATTGACTACCTGAAAGACTATGCAGTATTTACTTAATATTTTATGCCTCAGTTTATTCATTTGTAAAAGCTATAATAATAAAACCTCACCTATAAGATATCTTTGATGACTAAAGGAGTAAGGTTCTTAAAACAGTTATGCCATATAGTAACTTCTCAATAAAAGCAAAGAGTTATTACTATTTTCTGCATTATATAAATTTTCTTTTTTATTGTTACCTATTATAATCCTGAACTGTGTCAAAACCACCTTAGAGCAGGGATCATAGCTTATATTTTGGTAGATACCCACACTCCACTGCCACAGCACAGTTCAGGCGTCATACAGAACATTCAGTATATATGTGTTAATCAATTGACAATTGTACTGGGAATAGCAAATATTGACTGTGAGGAACTTCCAGCACACACACACAAAAAACTTTAATGAATGCAAACTGGCCATTATAAGTCAACAATAAAATGTTTAAAGTTTAATACATTTAACAAAAATGGACAGATAAAGCAAAACTTCATGATTATGATCAAGTATTAATAGAATGAAAATTTTAAGCAACCACCTATAATACTTCAGATATCATAAAAATGGTAGTACTTCAGAGAAAAAGATGAATCATGTTCTTTCCATACTTAATGATATATAATACTGCATCTCTATACTTAACGATATATAATACTGCGTCTCTATAAATCTATGTTTTTTAAGAAAATAAGCATAAAAGCCACAAACAGGGGAAGATATTTGCATAGACATATCCAATAAGGTACTATTAATCAAAATATACAAAGAATATTCAAAAATAAGAGAATGAGCAACCCAGTTTAAGAAAGGGCAATAGATCTGAACAGATATCTCACCTTTGAAGATATATATGAGTGGCAAATCAGTACATGAAAAGCTATTCAGCTGTATGTCATTAGGGAAATAAAAATTGAAACAATAATGGGATGGTACTACACATATATTAGAATGGCCAAAATCCAACACATTTACAATACCAAATGCTTGCAAGGATGTTGACCAACAAGAACAATAGTTGGATGGTAATGCAAGTTGGCACAGCCACTTTGGAAGATATTTTGGTTATTTCTAACAAAATCAATCATAGTTTTACCACATAATGCAGCAAAAATGCTTCTTGGTATTTACTCACGTAAGTTGAAAGTTCATGCTTATAGAAAAATCTCAACATGAATATTTATAGCATCTTTATTCATATTCAACAAAATATGGAAGCAATTGAGATGTCCTTCAGTGAGTGAATGGGTAAATAAAGTGTGACACATCCAGACACTTGTCTCTGAGAATAATATTGCAACCCCTCCTTTCTTCTGATTTTCATTTGCTTGAAATACTGTTTTCCATACCTTAATCCTGAGTCTTGATTTGTCCTTCAAGCCTAGATATCTTTACTGAGACAGCATATGTATGGTTTGTGCTTTTTTATCCAATTAGGCAGCCTGTGCCTCTTCAGTGATGAATTCAGACCATTGACATTTATTAAGAGACTTGATAAGTTTGGTGGAGTTCTATTTATCTTCTATTGTGAAAGTCCATTGTGTAGTTTTATCATTTTCACCATTGTGGAAGCTATATTTTGACCTTTAGCTTCTGGGTGTTTACTTAGTTTGTGGTCTATTGTGGTGGTCAGTGTTGAGAAAGGGTCTAAGTATTTCCTGTAGAGCCAATCTTGTTGTGGTGAACTGCCTCAGTGCTTGTGTATCTGCAAAAGATTTGATTTCTCCATCAATTCTGAAGTTTAGTTTAGCAGGATACAGAACTTTGGGCTGAAAAACATTTTGTTTAAGAATGTTGAAGGTAGATGACTATGTTCTTCTGGCTTGGAAGGTTTCAGCTCAAATGTCTGCTGTCATCCTAATGACTCTACCCCTATAGGTGTGTTGGTGCTTACTCCTAGCTGCTTGCAGAACTTTTTCTTTCATCTTGACTTTGGACAGGATCATTATAATGTGTCTTGGAGAGGCTCTGTTTGAGTTGAGATAACCTGGGTTTCAATATCCATGTGAAAAGAGTGTGTCAGGGTCTTTAGTAAAACTTGGGAAGTTTTCATTTATGATAGTCTCCAGTAGGGACATTCCTTTGGGACAATCTTCTTCCTCTTCAGAAATCCCTATTATTTGTATGTTTGAATACTTCATGGAGTCTCATAGTTCTTTAAGAGCCTTTTTGCTTTCTCTGTCTTCTTTTCTGCTTCTTTAAGTACCTGAGTTAACTTGAAAACTTTATCCTCTAGCTCCATGATTCTTTCTTCTCCATGGTCTAACCTACTTTTGATATTTTCTACTGCATCTTTACATTCCCTGATTGTCTCCTTCATTTCATTAATGTCTACAAAATCCTTTCTATACTCTACATATCTCTCATCTGACTTTTGATTGTGTCTTTCCATTTTCTTGGCCATTCACTTATTATCCTTATCAGGCATAGTTTGAGTTCCCTTTCTGTCAAATCCATTAATTCTTTATAGGTGGACTCTTCTGTAGTAGGTGCTTCATGGTCCTTTGGGGTAGTTGCTCTGTTTTGGTTTTTCATTTTGCCTGAATTTTTCTCTTGGTTATTCCCTATGTGTTCTTTCATCTTGTTCACCTTCCTGTGCTCCTTTTTCCCTTCTTATTTCCTCCTTTGCTTCAAATTACCTTAGCTAAAAGCTTAGGTATATTTCTCTTTGGTCTGAGATAGAATATCACTTCTTTACCCTCAGTAGAGTACCATGGCTTCATAGTTGACAGCAACCTCAAATTCTTGGGCTTAAGTGATCTTCTTGCCTCAGCCTCCCATGTAAGTGGGACTACAGATGTCCGCCACAATTTCTGGCTCTTTTTTAAACATAAGGTTTCCCTGTGGCTCAGGATGGTCTCCAACTCATGATCTCAGGCAATCGACACTTCTCAGCCTCCCAGAGTGCTAGTAGAGCTTAGGTCTTGAAATGACCCCTTGCTATAAAGCCAAAAGAAAGAAAAGGGGTAAGGGCAATCGGGGGAAACAAGAATAAGAGACTGAAAGATGAAAAAAGAAGGAAAGAGAAAAAGAAGAGAAAAGGGAAGGCTATTAAAAAATAATTAAAGGATTTAAAAAAATTAAATAACAGGAGAGAAGGAGGACAGAAATAGAGTATGAAAGGGATAAAGGAAATACTGTTGATCAGCATAGTCCTAAGGCCATGCCTATAATTCAAGGATTTCAAAGTCCTGGGATGCGTGGGTGTTTCAAAATCAGGAGTTCCTTTTAAGACTGAATTCTTCCTCTGCCAAAAATAGGAAGAGAAGAAAAAGAGCAAAAACCAAAACCAAATTGAAAACAATACATAAAAATGAAAAAGAAACAAAAATATTCTGCCATGTGGAATTGCCAAATCTGTCTTCCCAGGGCCAAAGGTAAAAGGGATCCCTAAACCATGATCTTTTGGCCACCTTGAGCCAGACTACTTCTGTGAGCTCCCTGTCAGATCACAGCTGTGCCACCCAGATATCAGCAGAAAAAGAAAAAAAAGAAGCAGAAAAACAATAATAAAATAAGAAGACATAAAGGAAATTTAAATAAATGAGAGAGAAGTAAGAAGAAAAAGTAAAGAAATAAGAAAGACCTAAAAGGGCGGCGCCTGTGGCTCAGCGAGCAGGGTGCCGGCCTCATATGCTGAAGGTGGCAGATTCAAACCCAGCCTCGGCTGAACTGCAAAACAAAAAAATAGCCAGGCGTTGTGGCTGGGGCCTGTAGTCCCAGCTACTCGGGAGGCTGAGGCAAGAGAATCACCTAAGCCCAAATATTGGCGGTTACTGTGAGCTATGTGAAGCCACGGCACTGTACCAAGGGTGATAAAGTGAAACTCTGTCTCTACAAAAAAAAAAAAAAAAAAAAAGAAAGACCTAAAAAAGGAGGGGATAGTGTAGCTATTGCATGAGTGATTTCTGTGAGAAAGATGAAAAAACGATAAAAGTCTCTATTTAAAAAGGGAATAGAGAGGATGTTTTAGAGAGAGAGAATAAATGAAGCTAAAATACCATAACCAAGAATACAAGAGCCTTTCCTCTTGAGGAAAGTAAAAATGGAAGTTAAGAATAGAACCAACCAAACAAATTTGCAAAAGTAAAACACAGCAAAACAAAACAAAACAAAAAGCTCAAATAGCCATAAACAGCAGCAAACCTCAGTAACATAGAAAAGAATAAAAAAACTAAAAAAGTTTTAGATAAATTTAAATATAAATATATATTTTTATATATTTATACATATAAAAAAGTTATATATAGGAGAAAAAAGTTATATATCTGTTGTAAGTATATATATAAATATTAAGTATATATAAATATTAATATAGTAAATATATATAAGTATATATACATTTATATTATATATAAAAGATATATATATATATATATATATTGCAGAAGGGACCAACTTTAACAGGAATATATAAATGTTGAAATATTAAGAGGAAAGTAGGATGGTCAACTAGAGGCATTTTTCAACAGGGGTTCCTGTCAGAGGGAGAGGTATTGGACAGAATGGACTCAAAGAACCTGAACGCGGGGAGCTGATCTAAAAAGAAGATAGATAAGTGCATATCATCCCTGCGGAGGCAAGCTGCAACTGCAGGAAAACAAATTCCAGGTACAAAGCCCATCAACAAGAGGGCAAGAGACCCCTCCCCCAAGAGAGAGGCCTCCTGTGTGCCCTCTGCAAGCAAGCAGGAAACAAAAGGCTGCTTATATACCTCATGGAAGAGACCTGCTAAATACCAGGCCTCATTCTCCAGGGAGGTCCCACTTGTGAGCCTCGCATAATCCTGCCCAGAATTGAACAAATATTTTCCCCTCAATTCTGAACTCCCAGTCTACCCTTCCCACATTGCCTGGTGGTATGAAGGCTTTTCTTTGCAGATCTCAGAATGCTTGAAAATTCCTTGATTGACCTTAGTATTGTGTGGACTGTTAGACAGCAGTGCGGAAATAGCAACTCAAGTGGAAGTTGAGGGGAGCAGGGAGAAAGGGGCACATGAGAAAGAGGAGAGACCTGCCATGCCACAACACTGCATGGGGAGTGGAGGTGCCCTAGCCCCAGGACAGACTTTAGCAGTGCACTTCCCTGTTTTTGCTCACTGTAAGGAGCCAGGCTCTAGCCCTTTGGGTTTTAGGAACAGAACTCCCTGTGGATCCCTTCCATTGAGTTGCTGGAGCTCATTTGAACTTGCACTGTTGAGTAGTGATTGTAATGCTGGAGACAATCTGCATAGAACTCTTGACCTAGGCTGTCCAAATGGGGGCCCTCCAAGGTTGAGTGGTATTTGTTCTGCAGTGGGAGGGGCTGATTTTCCTTCCCCACCTATTGCTGGTAGTGGGTGTGACTCCACAGTTAATTGTATCTCTCCCCATCTGAGAGTTCAGTATCATACCACAACTCTGGAGGATGTGTAGAAGCTGGCTGACTATAAGACAGAGACAGCTAGCCTTATCACACTAAGCAGGTCCTTAGACTCTCTGGCTACAGCTCTGAAAAAGACCTTTGTAAAGCAGTAGGCGAAAAACACAATCATCAGCCCCAGCTCATTGGTAAAGGACTGGTTAATTTTACATCCTGAGGTCCTCAATGGAATCTCACCTTACCAGTTTTACTAGCCAAACTGCAGAAAATAATCATGGAGCAGAACCAGGAGAAGAAATATGGCAACATAAATAATCAAGAGTAGATCAACTCCCCCAAGGAATAGCAAAAGAGATACAACAGAAGGTGCCTTTCACAGACAAATGGCTGAAATGTTAGAAACAGAATTCAAAGTGTGAATGGCAAATACAATGAATTAAATGGAGGAAAATATGGAAATAGAAATTCAAAAAGTTGTTCAAAAGTTTTCTAAAGAAATTAAACAAAGTCACCCAGGATATGGACATAATGAAAACAGATATAGCAGAGCTCAAGGAAATGAAAAAGTTATTTGAGGAGCTCTTAAATACAGTAGAATTCCTCAGCAAGAGATGAAAGGATCTCTGAAATTGATGACAAGGCTTTTTAACAATCCCAAGCATTCAAAGAAACAGAAAAAAGGAAAGCAAAACAAATCATTCCCAGAGGGACTTGTGGGATCAGTCCAAAAGATTATACATCAGTCTGCCTTACAGGAATTATTGAAGGAGAAGAGGATGGTCCTAAAGGCACAGAGGCTCTACTGTAAGATATTATGGAAGACAATTTTCCAAGCATTTTAAGAGATACACAAATTCAGGTAGTCGACAGTTTCAGAACTAAAGCAAGACTCAATCTAAATGAAGCATCTCTTAGATACAGTGTAGTTAACTTTACCAAAGTTAATATGAAGGAGAAAATTCTCCAAGCACCCAGACATGAGAAAAGCTTTACCTAACAAAGGGAGAAATATTAGAATGACTGTAGATCTTTCAGCCAATACTTTTCAAGCCAGAAGAGGATGGTCGTTGACCTTAAATCTCCTAAAATAAAACATCTTTCAGCCCAGGATCCTGTATCCAGCTAACCTGAGCTTCATTTGTGATGGGGAAATCAAATACTTCATTGACATAAAAATGTTGAGGAAAATTGTCATAAGTAAACCAACTCTATAGGAAATACCCAGACCCATTTCCCATAATGACCAGCCCTATGGTCTATCACCAAGGTAAAAAACACCTGGAATTTATCAAACAAAACCTAACTTTCACAATGGTACATAGATTAAAATCATGCTCTGGACCTTTGAAAAACATGACAGCCAAAACACTACCATACCTATCAATTCTATTAATTGATGTGAATAGCTTAAATTGTCCTCTAAAGAGGCACAGATTGGCTGACTGGATACAAATCTCAGACCAGGCTTCTTTGGCTTACAAGAAACTCCTCTTACCTTCTAACATAAAAAAACACTCAAGGTGAAGGGATGGACATCTACAAGAAAGGCAAACGGTAATCAGAAAAAAGTAGGGGCTGCAATTTAATTTGCAGATACAATGGGATTTAAAACAAGAAAGATACGGAAAGAAAAAGATGGACACTACATATTTGAAGCACTCAACATGAAGCAATTTCAATAATTAACATTTATGCACCCTCCAAAGTGCTCTCCAAGAGTTCATAAAACCCCAAAGCATGGATTTTTAGTCTACAGGAATTAGCAAATTCATTTCTCTCTGACAACAATGTATTGATTGTAAAAGTGCCTATTTTGATTAATAAATATGTTTGAAGTTTGTTATAATGATTTAAAATCCATGGTCCAAACCTGCAATTGCTTTTGCACCAACTAATATATCTGAGAAAAAATGAAAATGAGTAATTTACATGTAAAAAAGAAATTTGTGCAAGTTTTAGAAAACAATTAATTTCTGGATGGCTTTACTAGGAGTACCAATGGGGAAATGCCAGAAAATAAAGACTTCAGATATAGTCAGATGAGAATATACCTTACCATATTTATCTGCATTTTAGGAAATTTATTTGAGAACAATATTTTACTAAAGTTACTTATAACAGAATGCTTTTTAAATAATAGGACATTGAGAGAATATCAAGGAGATAGTGACCTGAAGCAGCAGCTTGGCTTAAAGCAAATAGGAAGACAATCTCAGAAAACATCTTGTTTTATAAAATGATGAAAATATAATTTATAATGATTTTGAAATGGAATATTAGTTTAATGTTATATTTAAAGTAGAAATATTGTTAAGACAATTGTTACCACACTTCATATTTTCTTGTAAATTATTACATAAAATACCAATGAAATATACAATCAAAGTATTATAACTACTTACCCATACACCCTTTACTGGGAATCTATGATTGAGATGAGTTTTTGAGGTCTATATTTATATAATAAAGACAAACTAAATATTTTAATTTATTTTGTTTTTCTGGCAGAGTAATATGAAAATCCCATGTACTACACATATGCTGACCAACAGAAAAATCTAAGCCCATGTTCTATAGTATCCAGTTACTCTGGAACTAAGTTTCTCAAAAAGGATTATTTTATCTTGCATTACTCATCTGCTAATTTTTTTGAAATAACATTTCAAATATTTACTATTCTAACTTTTTATTTTTTTGAGCTACAATCTGCATGGAAATAGTTTTTGCAATTTATATGGAAACAGTTTCATGTAATGAAGAAGTTTGGACTGTAATACATATTGAATGATAGCACACATGCATGTTGAGAGGATTAAATGTAAATATATAGTATAGATAAACCTCCATCAAAGAGGCACATCCATTAATATGAAGGTTAGAAAAAGATGATCTGTGTGTTCATGTTTAGAGTGACTATCATTGCATTTAGCCATCATTCATTCTTAGGTAGCACTCACAGGTGGAATTACTTAGAGGTAGATTATTGAATAACAGAAGAAATACCATCTCTTAAAGTACTTATTGCACAGTATATTATTTTTCCTTATAACATGGTTGATGAAATTTATTTGGAATAATTCCAAGTTTTTGCTCAGGTCACTGATGGTTTTTCAATTATCTGAAATAGGAAAATTGGAAGAGGAACAGAGCTAAAACCCCGAGTTGAATTAAGTTATTGACATATTTGTTTTGATAAGTCTGTGAGAAATCCAAGTGTATATGTTCAATGGGAATTTGGATGTGAATGTGTACAATTCAAGACACAGGTTTAGGTTGGATATAGAGATTTTGGAATCATTAGCCTACAAATGTTAATTGAAGTCCCAGATGTGGATAAGTTCAGAAGGAGTGTACAATCAAAAAGGCAAAAGATCTTGTAAAGTACATTGACTAAACCCAAGATAAATACAAAATATATCTTTGTATTTTAAAAATAGAAGATCCTCATAATGGTAGGTGAATAGGTAATTATTAGTATTAGAAGAAGGAATGCTAGAACTCTATGACTGACTAAAGGTAAAGAATAAGGAAGATAAGTCTCTAATATAGGCAATTGTTTGGTATGAGGAAGCATATTCTCTGAGATATGGTGAAGTGCCTTAGTAGATTTAGAATTGCAATCACAGAATACCTGAGGTTGGATAATTTATAAAGAAAATAGTTTAATTTGGCTCAGGGTTCTACAGATTGAGAAGATGAAGAAGATGAAACCAGCATCTGTTTGGCTTCTGTGGAAGGCTTTCATGCTGTGTCACAACATGGCAGAAAAGACCAAAGGGGAAGGAGACAGATGAAAAGAGGGAAAACCCAAGAGGCATCATGGGTTTATAACAGCCCATACTTATGGGAAATAATCCATTCCCATGAGAACTAACCAAGTCTCACTAGAGAAGAATGAACTTACTACTGCTAAGAAAAACAAGAAGCCATGTATGAAGGATCCCCTTTCATGACCCAAACACTTCCTACTGGGGCCCACCTCCTAAAGTCTTTATATTGGGGAATCACATTTCAACATGAAATTTGGTAGGGGAAAAACATATCCAACTAATAGCAAAGAGGAATGATTATGTGAAGGAAATTATTATTTATTTTTGGACACACTGAATTATGTAAAATCTTTTCCTGAGGTTGTAGAGAGGGATTAATGAAAAAGATATTGATCAGGTATTCAGTTGTTTCCTGCCTAGTGATGCTTAAATTTTGAATATGCTTGACTGTAAGTGAAATAGTGAAATAAATGGCACTATTATCTTCTTCTATTGCTGCATGAAGCATCTGTTATTTTTGCTTCATGGTAGGGAGTAAAGTCAAAAGGTCTTATCTCTTAAGAGATTTCTATTAACTCCTTAAGTTACCACCTAATTTAGCTTGCTTCTACTAAGAATTTTATTTTATCATGATATTCATATTTGATGCTAGTGTAGCATTTTTCTGTTTTAAAATGGTAACAATTTATACTGTTTTTAATTTACCCAAGTTACTACATGCCCTCTTTTTGACTTATATTTAAAGGATTTATTATCATTTATCCTGCAGGGAGTTTTGGTGCTATAAATTACACCATAAGTGTTCTCTATTGGGCCATTAATTTGTCAAATGCTCCTGTAATTTTTCACAAATCAATTTTTTTCCTTTATAACTAAAGCAAGATGTTAAAAAATATGCTATACTGTGTCTCAGTCTTCATATTATAAGGATATTAGAATGAAGATGATAGTTTGAAAGCTCCAGTTAAATGATTATATTTAAAGTTGATTTATTTTATTCAAAGGAACTTTTATCCATGACAACAAAAGTCACATGAGTTATACTCATACTTATGTGTATGCCTTGCAGACACAAACCTTATATTCAATTATTTTGCAGTTTTTAAAAATAACAACATTGTTCAACTGTGTGTATGTGTTTGCTAGTAGAGCTATGAAAGGAGCTATGCCTGTAAAATCTAGCTAACCTACAAAATTCTGTAGTCTCTTCATTTTTATACATCTAGCACCATTGCCTTGTAACAATTATTCCTGGTAAAACTATTAATGACCTCCAAGTTCTTGTAAGGTCCTACATTAGAAATTCCATTATAGTCGTTTGACTTTAAAAGTACAGAATTAAACTAACATTTAAACTTTTCTAACAAAAGTTAAAAAACAATGTTTTAACCCTAATTCAAACATGTTGATTTATAACTCTAATGTCCTTGTCACATTTGTCAATTTCAGACAGTAAATCCCATTATAATTTCTTCTGTCAAGTACATCTCTTTTTAATAAAGGTGTATGTTTTCACATACCATTATGTGCATACAACCAATACATTGACCTGTACTGTACCAAAACAGATGGCATAATATGCTTTAAAACAAAATTTAAGCAAACTCCTCAACAAACTTCAACATAAAATATCAATTACACCCTAGAAATGTCATTTGATTGATTTATGAAGTAAATAGTTTAAATATCATGTTAATCTGCTGCAACCCCTACTTCAAAACAGTTCTATACTTGAGGACTAAGAAAACAGAACAATATAACACAGGCCCCATGACAACTGGGCAGGGAGTACTAGAAATAAATGAGCCATGCTAAGCCCAGTGATATTCATCTATGACAGAAAATGTTAATAGCTAATGGTTGTGATTTGAACTTATCATTGATTTTCATTTATTTGCCATAAATTGGCCGCATGCTATTAGCAGCAGGCCACCCTAGTTGCTACTATGCTCTTCTATCAAGCCTATAAATTATAGCTCTTAAATCAAAAATTGCTCCAGTGACACTTGAAGGTTATGCTGTTCTAATTGTGTTGATGAACTAAACTTTCTAGGATCATGAAGTATCTTGAAGTTCAACTAAGTGAGAACAGTGAATACAATCAGGAAAATCTTTTTTATTATATAACCATGCTTTGTGTACTAGTGAATGTAGAATGGCAACATCAGTGCAGAAATTTTGAGTAGATTCTACTAGATAATGGTGTCCATAAAAATATGTACATTTCTTCAACTATGCCACTTACCTAGAAATACAAGGCAACAGGGTACTCTTAAAGAGTACTTGGTACCCATTGCTCAGTGAATAGGGCTCCGGCCACATACACTGAAACTAGCAGGTTCAAATCCGGCCCAGCCTGCTAAACAACAATGAAAAATGCAACCAAGAAATTAATTAGTTTGATGTAAGCACTCCAAATTATATTAAAAAAACACATTGTACCCCACAAATGCATAAATTTATTAATGATCCATGTGTATATGAATTAATGAAAGGGAAAAAAAACTACTATTAAAACACACAGAGGAAAAATTAAAAAAAAGAAAAAAGGAAAGAAATAGCTGGGCATTGTGGTGGGCACCTGTAGTTCCAGCTACTCAAGAGGCTGGGATAAGAGAATCACTTATGCCCAAGAGTTTGAGGTTTCTGTGAGCTGTGATACCATAGCACTCTACTGAGGGTGACATAATGAGACTGTCTCAAAAAAAAAAAAAAAAAAAAAAAGAAAGAAAGAAAAAGAAAGTCTATATTGTACATTCATCCCTACAGTTAGTTGTTTGCTTATATGTTCAACAATGTAGTAATTATTTCATTTTATATAATTATTTAAAGAAAATTCCTCTGATAGTTTTCCATTAATAGCAGTTTAGAAATAAAGTTACATTACGTCCATGTAAGTAACTTGATATGTTTGTTATAATTACTTGTTTACTGGTTGAAAACTCCCTCAAGGTCAGTGACTATGAGTTCCTGCTTTTGTTCATCACCTTCTTTTGGTCCATTTTTTCATACACTTTTCTCATGCCAAGATTTTCATTTAAGCTTTCCTAACTGTTTTTCTATCAATGTTTTACTTGGTCTGCTATGGTGCTCACAGTCAGCGGATGATTTTAACACACAATTTGATACACAATTTTTACAATTTCTTTTTCAGGTCTGCTCATTACTGGTCACCCTAAACTCTCTTCATCAGTAACACTTTCTCTACCTTAGGTAAAGTTCTAATGCATGTGTACACTGCCATTTCCTTCATGGCAGTATCCCCATAAACTTGTACTAACATGTCCCTGATTTCATGTCCCTTTAAAGAAGAAATTTAATGTTTGTTCATTGCTTTAATTCAAACTCTGACATTCTCATGAAGGCTCATGAAAACACACGACAATAATAAACACCGCACAATCAGATACTACATGTAACTTTGTCCTGATTGCTAACATCACTTATCACTAGTAGATTAGGCACAATTACATGTTAATATAGTAGGGAAGTATTTTCAATCCAGATTTATTTCTGTCATTACAGATGGATATATGTAAAAGTGAATAATTATACTTTTGTTATTATTTCTTTAAAAATATTATAATAGAAAAAGCTAAGATGTGACGCTCACTACTTATCAGACTATTTTCCAAGCACTTGATACTCTCAATGTATGTGTTTGGTACTATTGTTATCTCCATTTTATTGATGGGAAAAGTGAGGGAAAAAGAGGTTCAACCATTTATCCTATGTAAGTGGTAGAGTTGAATCTAGATAGTGTAGCTTTAGAGACACCGTGTTTTCTGCTAAGCTACATTCACTAAAGAACAGCTACTTCACAGTTCCAGACTAGTTTCATTACCCTCCAAAACTTAAAATAGTTAAAATTTAGTTCAAGTGTTTTTCATCCACCCAGTGGTCTTCCTTTGCCTTCCTCAATCTATCTTTCTTGCTCTGATACCATAAAATGTGTGTGTCTCTGCCACTGTATGCATCTTATGGATTAGAATCACCTATTCATATGTCTGAATTATAATAGACAGTGAGATCTTTAAGGACATAAATTATCATGTCTTATCTTTGTATCAGAAGGGTTAACTTAGCACAAAGTCTGATGCTTTGTAGGTACTTAATGTTCATAGGCTGAGCTAAACAGAATGCTAATGCATACATCATGGAGAATTACTTTTACCCCCCCCCAGTGTATGAAACAATGCTCTATAGTGTAAGGTAATATTGTATATACATTTTATAAACATACTATTATATTTCACTGTTAAAAATATTTGTGCGGACAATATTGCTATCATCTTTTATTCATAAAGAGACTAAGACTCAAATAGGTTAAATTAAATGCTCAAGGTCTTAGCTATTGAGTGGTCAGCTTGGCATTCAAACCCCATTTTATGCTCATTACGAACTGTTACACTGGTCCCAAGAGGCAACATCAAGAGGAATTCTTCTTTAGCTCGGCGCTGGTAGCTCAGTAGTTAGAGTGCCAGCCACATACACTGAGGCAGGCAGGTTTGAACCTGGCCTGGGCCTGCTAAACAACAATGACAACTCCAACAACAAAAAAATAGCCAGGTTTTGTGGTGGGCATCTGCAGTCCCAGCTACTTGGGAGGCCAAGGCAAGAGGATCGCTTAAGCCCACGAGTTTGAGGTTGCTGTGAGCTGTGATGCCGCAGCACTCTACCGAGGGTGTCATAGTCAGACTCTGCCTCAAAAAAAAAAAAGAGGAATTTTTCTTTGATACCTGACCCTGTATTTTTGAAAATCGAAGGTTTTACCTAAACATCTGGATACTTCATATCACCTTAACAACTAACAAATTGAAACTTGTCAGAGTATCAGCTAATTTTAGACAATGGAATAGATTCAAAGAGGGAACTATTTAACTAGGACTGTGTATATATGGACCTTAAGAACTGTAAAATACACTTATTGGTGAAGTAATAGCTTCTTTTCCCATCCATATTTTGTCACTTTATCATTATTGTAATTATGGGTATTCACATTCATGTTAAGAATAGAAAAAGTAATATTCCATTCATAGCAAAGTGAAAGGGAAAATGTCATATGCTCAAGATATTTTATTTAGAGAGAAAGAGGAAATGTATTTTGTGTCTGAGATAATGTAAGAAATGTGACTGTAGTGCAAGATTTGAACTATTTTTTTCTCTAAATAGGGCTAAAGAAAAGCTTGTATTTAGAATCTAATAAAATATTCCTGCACATCAATTCATTGTGCCCAAATCTTCAAAGCAGTGATCAGCAAAAAAAGATCTGGATGCATCGCTTTCCCAAACTTCAAGCTATGCTACAAGGCTATAGTAACCAAAACAGCATGGTGTTGGCACAGAACAGAGACGTATATCAATACATCAGAACAAACAACTCAGATATAAACAATCCTTATATAGCCATTTGATCTTTGACTAAGCAGACAATATTATTCACTGTGGAAAGGAATTCCTGTTCCATAATTTGTGCTGGGAAAATTGGATACATACATTTAGAAGACTGAAACAGAAGCTGCACTTCTCACCACTCAAAAAGATTAATTCTCAATGATAATTAACTTAAACCTAAGGAATGAAACTATAAGAATTCTAGACAAAAATGCTGTAAAAACTCTTATGAACATCGGCCTAGGCCAAGAATTTATGAAGAGAACCCAAAGGCAATCAGCAACAACAAAAATTAACAAATGGGATATGATTAAATTAAAACATTTGGCACAGCTATAGAAATAATCAATAAAGTGAATAGACAATCTACAGAATTAATGAAAATGTTTACAAACTATGTATCTGATTAAGGGCTGATAATAAGAATCTATAAAGAACTAAAACAAATCAGCAAAAAACAATCAAAGAACCCCAAAAAAAAGGTGGGTAAAAGACATGAACAGAAGTTTTTAAAAAGAAGATAGACTAATGTTTGATAAACATATGGTAAGAAATGCTCATTAGGGAAATACAAATCAAAACCACAATAAGCACAATGACATATCACCTAACTCTGTGAGAATGGCTGCTATCGAAAAGTCCTAAAACAAAAGATGCTGGTGTGGATAAAAAGAGAAACACTTATACATTGCTGGTGGGACTGCAAACTTGTACAACATCTGTGGAAAATAGTATGGAGATACTTCTAAGAACTAAAAGTAGACACACTACTTTTTCCAGGTATTCTATTATTGAATATTTATCTAAAAGATAAAAACTCTTTTACTCTAAAAGACACTTGCACTCACATTTTTGTTACAAAGCAATTCACCATCACAAAAATGTGGGATTACCTCAAATTCCCATCAATTCATGAGTGAATTAACAAAATCTGGTATATGTATACCATGGAGTACTTACTCAGCCATAATAAGAATAGTTAAATCTTTTGAAACAATATGGATGGAACTCATTCTCCTAAGTTCAGTATCTCAAGAATGGAAAAACAAATACCACATGTACTTACTATTAATTGGAATTAACTGATGAACATCCATGTGTACATATGGCAGTAAAAGTCATTGAAAAGTATCCCATGGCATACATATACTACAGCTTATTAATCCATTCCTGGGTTGGTGGGAATTTAGGTTGTTTCCACATTTTGGCAATTATAAATTGAACTGCAATAGTCTAGTGCATATGTCCTTATGATAAAATGATTTTTTTTCTTCTGGATAGACGCCTAACAATGGGATTGCAGGATCAAATAGGAGGTCTAATTTGAGTTCTTTGAGGATTCTCCACACTTTCTTCCAAAACGATTGTACTAGTTTGCAGTGCCACCAGCAGTGTAAAAGTAAAAAGCAGGTCAAAGGGGACATGAGTAGCGGGGTAAATTCATAACTAATGGATACAATGCACACTATCTGGGTGATGGGCACACTTACAACTTTGGTTCTAACTGTGCAAAGGCAATACATGTAAACAAAAGCATAAGTACCCCTGTAATATTCTAAAATTTAAAAAAGAAAAGTATAAGGCCAAACTATGTATTGTCTACAAGAGGCGCACTTTATATACAAAAACATAAGTAAAATAAGTGAGTAGAAAAGATAAACCTTGAAAAAAGCTAAAATGTTTATAACAAAATCAGACAAAAATAAACCTGACATTAAAAAAATCACTAAGGAGATTATGACGATTGGTTTATCAGGAAGGTGCAATAATCATAATAATGTATATACTTAATAACAAATCAGAAAAAATACATAAAGGAGAAATTGAAACAATTAATGAGAATAGTTGAAAATTTAAATGTTATTCTTAGCAAATATAGAACAATTAGAGATGTAGAGAATTTTTTCTTTTGAGACAGAGTCTCAAGCTATTGCCCTGAGGGGTAGAGTGCTTGGGCTTAAGCAATTCTCTTGCCTCAGCATCCCAAGTAGCTGGGACTACCAGTGCCCACCCCACACCTGGATATTTTGTTGTTGGTGGTGTTGTAGTTGTCATTTTTGTTTGGCAGGCCTGGGCTGGATTTGAACCCACCAGCTCCAGTGTATGTGGAATGGTGCTCTAGCCACTGAGCTACAGGCACCAAGCCAGAAATGTAGAGAATTTTAGGAACACTACCAAATACTTTGATCTAATTGACATGAATAGAATACTGCTTCACAAGTAATGAGCATATATTGTTTTATAGAAACATGCATGTTTCCATATGGGGCATTATAAAATTTCTCAATTAATTTAAAATTACTGAAATAATACATAGTATCCTCTCTGACACAAAAAAATTACATTAAATTATAAACAAAATTAACATTTTATCTAGGAAAAAACCCTTAAAAATTACATTAAATTATAAACAAAATTAACATTTTATCTAGGAAAAACCCTAAAAACTGCAAAGTAACACAATAATTCTAAAGAATCCATGAGTTAAATAAGATATTACATGAGAATTTTAAAAACTAATTGAACTAAATTATAATAAATATATAACATTAAAATCTTGGGTTATAGCTAAACAAGTTCTCATAGGAAAATTGTAAACTGTAAATGTACATAATAGAAAAAAATTACTAAATTCAGTGGCATAAGATGCTACCAGAAGAAGCAAGAAGAATAATCAACTAAAAGAAGTAAAAGAAAGTAACATGAATAGGAGCAGATATTAAGGAAATTGACTATTAAAAAAAAAGAAAAACAGAAAATCCAAATGTCATTTCTCTGAAAATTTCAAGAAAATTGATAAACCTATAGCTACATTGCTCAAGAACAAAGAGAAAAACTGAATTGCCAGTATCATAAATGTAACAACGGCTATCATTAGTAATATTATGCACATTAAAAAGATAATAAGATAATTTTATAAACATTATGCCAACAAATTTAACAATTTAGGTAAAATGAGAAGACTATTTGCAATATGAAATGTATCAAAATTGACACAAATGAAACCAAATGTCTTATTAACTGTGTATCTATTAATTAACTTCAATTTATTATTGACTCAGAAAATGAAGAAACCCAATGAAATTTATACCAGAACCTGACAAAGATGTTGCAAAATTACAACTAATACCTTATGAATACAGATGAAAAAAACTTGAATTTTAAAAAAAGGACCTAACAATTTATAACAATGGTGATTCATGACTAAGTAGTTAGTATTTGTTCCTGAAATACAAAATTGTTTTAATGTTAGAAAACAAATTAATATAGCTCACATTATATTATTAGAATGAAAAGTAAAATATGGCCATTTCTACAGATGCAGAAAAGCCTTTGGACCCATTTTTGATTAAAGCTCTCAATTAATTTGAAATAGAAGCCAACTTTCTTCAACTAATAATCTATTTCTTATGTACTGATAAATGGTGCAATATGGAACATGTCCTCCCAACGATTGAGACAAGGCAAGAATACCTTCTCTCTCCCATTTTATTCAACATTAGACTAGATATATTGCCCACTGCAAAAATGTATGAAAAAAATTAAAAGCATAAAGTTCAAAAAGGAAGGAGTAAAACTGTCTGTGCAGGTTGTTTTATGTAAGAAATCATAAGAGAGTTACAAAAAATGTTACTAAAAACAATGGCTAAATTTAGCAAAGTTTTGGGTACAGTTCAATACACAAATACTAATTGTATTTTATTTATTAGGTGCCATCCATTGGAAAATGCTATTGAAAAAACCAATTTCATGTGCAATGGTATTAGAATATGTTATATATTTAGAAAAATACAACAAAACAATGTTAGAGGCTTCCACAGTAAAAATTAACAAAATGTTGCTGAGATAAAATAAAGAAGCTGTAAGTGGAGCAATATCACATTGTCATGAGTTTGAAGAATGAGTAATGTTAAGTTTTTAATTCTCTCTAAATTTATCTATAGATTCAACACCATCTCAACCAAAATCTCTGGAAGTTATTTACAGAAAAGAACATGTTGATTCTAAATTTTATATGGATATGAAATCTAAAGCAATCTTGAATAAGGAGAATAAAGTTGAAGGATTTAGTTCTTATTTCAATATTTCATGCAAAGATGCAGTATTCAAAACATTGTGGTTTTGTCATAAGGTCAACAGAAAATCACATGAATAGAATTTAAATCTTAGAAATAGACCTGCACATGCATAATCACTGGATTTTTGTCAAAAGAGACAATCCAGTGGGACAAGAAAGTTTTTCAGCAAATTGAACTGGAATAACTAGATATTCATATAGAAAAAAATGAACTTCAACACCTATTTCGTGTCAAATACTGTTACTAATATTACTATTCCTACTACTACTACTGCTACTGCTAGTATTACTATCAGTACCACTACTATAGGATGAATCCTATACTTAAATATAAAAAACACTTCATAGAATGAGTTGGGGAGGATTCCTTCTTTTTCTATGTTTTGTAAAAGCTTATGTAATACAGGTCATACTGTATGTAATACAGTTCCTCTTTAAAGGTTTGGTAGAATTCTGATGTAATGAATGAATTAACAAATTGTGGTATATGTATACCATTTAACACTATTCAGCCATTAAAAAAGATGGAGATTGTACATCTTTTATGTTTACATGGATGGAGTTCGAACATATCCTTCTTAGTAAAGTATCTCAGGAGTGGGAAAAAAGTATCCAATGTACTCAATACTATCATGAAACCAATGCATAAACACTTACACATTCATACGAATGAGAAAGTATAAATATAGTCTAGCAAGAGGGAGGGAACAGGAAAGAGATGGGAGGAAGGAGGAGGCCATTGGTGGGGAGAGGGAGGGCATTTGGTGGGATCTCGCCTAAAGTCCACAATGCAAGGGTACACTTTAAAAAAACTAAGAGTAAGTTTTTAATGTGCTGCCACAAAAAATAAGTAAGTGAAGAGATGGCTATGTTAATTAGTTTGACTTAAGCATTCCACATTATATATCAAATCATCTCATTGTACCCCATAAATGTATACAGTTATGATTCAATAAAAAATTAAATTAAAAAAGACAAAGAAGTTAACTGATGACTCCATAATGAAGCTCAGAGTCAAAGTATTCTATGATAGACATACCCTTATTTGACAATGTGAATGTTACTTTTTTGCATTATTATTATTATTTCTTAATATTTCATTGCAGCAATCATCTGATTTCTTTTCTGAATGTATTTATCTTCATTCATTCTTTATGAGGATTTCGTTTTTAGTCCTTATCTTAAACATTATTATTGTTATCAAATTTTAAGCCTTTTTAATTTTGTGAAGGCAAAAAGTGGAAACCAAATAAACACGTGTATATGTAAAAAATAAAAATAAATAAATAAATAAATAAATAAATAAATAAAAGAAAGCAAAGGTAATATTTTCTAAGCCACCCACGTGGAATAAAAAAAAAAAAAAGGAAAAAGACATAAAACTTTTAGAGAAAAATGTGTAAGAATATTTTAGTGATTTGGGGGGTAAACAAAGATTTTTAGATAAGTCACAGAAAATAATAACCATAAAGGAAAAAATAATAACTTTGGATTCTCCAAAGTGTAAAACTTCTACTTATCAAACAGACACAATTAAAAATAAATAAATAAACATGTCTTAAATTGTGAGAAAACATTCACAATTCATGTATTCAACCAAGGACTTGTATCCAAGATAAATAAAAAATCCTACACATCAATAATAAAATCAATAATCCAATAAACAAGATAGACAAAATATTCAAATATGTACTTGAAAATAGAAATTATATAAATGGTCAATAATCATATTATTAGTCATTGGAAAAATTCACATTGAAACTGCAAGATATTACTGCTGACCCTCAAGTCTGACCACAGTTAAAAATGACTGACGTAACTAATTGGTGGTGAAGTGGGAGTATCTTGAATTCTCATGCATTTGTGATAGTAATGTAAAATCATATAGCCACCTTGGGAATAAGTTTGATAGTTTCTTCTACTTATACATCTACCTTATGACTCATTTATTGTGTTCCTAGGTATTTCTCAAAAGAAATAAATATGCATTACACAAGACTAAATACTATGTGTTTCCATTTATATGAACTTATACAACAGAAAAAAAAAATTTGTATTTAAAAATAAGAATAATAACAGTTTTAGTAGCAGGGAATAAAGATTTATGGACAAAGGACATAAGGGAAATTTGGGGGTAAAACTAAGGTTCTATATTTTGAATTGGGTTGGATCACAAAAGTAGATAAATTTTTCTTGGGTGACGCCTGTGGCTCATCGAGTAGGGCGCTGGCACTATATACCAAAGGTGGCAGGTTCAAGCCCGGCCTCGGCTGAACTGCAAAACAGAAAAAAAGCTGGGCTTTGTGGTGAGCGCCTGTAGTCTTACCTACTTGGGAGGCTAAGGCAAGAGAATCACCTCAGCCCAGGAGTAGTTGGAGGTTGCTGTGAACTGTGTGATGCCACGGCACTCTACCCAGGACGATAAAGTGAGACTCTGTCTCTACAAAAAA
>CAUYON010168995.1:0-40688 GCA_963573935.1 Arctocebus calabarensis
AGCGGGTTCGAATCCAGCCTGGGCCCGCCAACCAACTACAACCCAAACAAAAATAGCCGGGCGTTGTGGCGGGCACCTGTAGTCCCAGCTACTTGGGAGGCAGAGGCAGGAGACTCGCTTGAGCCCAGGAATTGGAGGTTGTTGTGAGCTGTAATGCCATGACACTCTACCCAGGGCGACAGCTTGAGACTCTGTCTCAAAAAAAAATAAAAGAACTCTTTACTAAAAGTTTGTTGTATAACTAACCCAACCTAAAACAGTTTCTAAGGGCATTGTTAAGGAGGCTCGAGGAATACCAATCGCTCTCAGCGTGGTCGGAATGTATCTCCAAGAAGGCATGCCTGGAACGGACTTAAATTATCATGTGACTGGCATTGTATGTATACGTACTAATAAAAATGGAAATAAATAATGTCATAAATATATAGCATCCTGCTGAAGGGGAAAAAACTGCAGCTTTTACAAAAATATCTCAATGTGGGGCATGAACATTTATTTTTTCCATTCCTTAAAAAAACTGCCCTGAAATAATCTAACTCTGCTCACTCTCCTTCTGTGCTTTTCAATCAACTTTCTACTTACTAATTCAATTGCTTCCACTTGTCACAGAATTTTGGACTTGAGGTAGATGTTGGAAAAACCCTTCCTGGCATAGCTTACTTTATCCTAAAAAAACAAGCAAAATAATGTTTTTCATACAGGCTGAAAGGGAAAAGTAAAGGAACTCCACAGAGCCTGGTGGGGGAAGAAAGTATAAATCCATGGGGTTAGCAATGGAACAGGTATTTGGTCTAGGGAATCTGCCAAGCTATGGTAGACTAGTGCTCCTGGGGGCTTTAACCAATCCCTCACAGTGTGAATGGAGCAGGTAGATCCGTGACTTCTGAAAAACCCTAAAAACTCCAAAGAACAACATCCTCAGTGAAAATTAAAAAAGGAAAAAAAGGAAGGAAGGAAGGAAGAGAAAGAAAGGAAAACACATTACACAGAGGAAAAAACAATGTGTATCTTGACCTTAGCCCCAAGTGGAGGAGAGTAAAATAAATAAATCCCCCTAAGAATTCCTAAATATGATTCTACACTCAGATGGGGAGCATGGAGCAAAAAATAAGTGAACTCCAGATCTGAGCCAAATGCAGCAGGAAGTGGTCCTGGCTGGGTTTGCAGTACCCATGTATAAAAGATACATGTATAAATTCTTAGCAGAACCAGGTATAAATCCTCTCTGAAAAAAAATATACTTTAAGCTCAAGCTTCCAAGAGTTTCAACAAAGCTCTAAGAAATAACAAATTAAAAATTAGAAATTGGCAATTGTCGAAATTGTCAATTGTCATAATTGGCCCGATATAAAATGAGCAAATACTTCTAGAAAAGGAAAATACAATACTTTAAGTGAATGGGTTTAATAACACACATGTATATGATACAGCTAAAGAAAAGGGTATTAAACCAGGTGATAGAGTTTTGAAGTACATAAGGCAATATAAAGAAATAAAGAGATGGAAAATGTAAAATACAGAATAGAATAAGATTCAAAATATGTCTAATCAGAGTTCCAGGAGATGATAGAGTTAAGCAATAGTCAATGACTAAGAACTTGATTTCCAGAATTGATAAGATCAATAGTAAGTTCCAGGCCTACAAAGCAAATTAAGTATAATGAATATATACTGGTGAATATCATAGTGAAACTGCTAAACACCTAAGATAAAGATAATAAAAGTACCCCAAGAGAAAAAAAATTGTCTAAAAAGAATAAATAATTAGATCAACATCTGACTTCTCAGATAAAATAATAATAAATCCAGGGGGGAAAAATGTAATATCTTCATGTTGTCAAGAGAAAGTTGCTTTCAACCTAACCTTCTATATCCAGCCAAACTATCTTCAAAGAATAGGGCAAAATAAAACAATTTTAGGCTGATTAAAAATGAGGGGTCACTACAGACCCTAACTGAAAGAACTTCTATAATTTAAAAAAGGATCTGAGGATGCAAGAAATATGGGTGAGTAAAGATAAAGCTACATCTAAACAACCTATTTAAAAATCTAACAAAAATATCTGGATTTTGCATTAATTTGGTGTCCCATACATCTTGATAAAGGATAATGGGCACTCTAAACACCAAAAGAACTCCCATCATCTCTGTTTAGCTGCAGGGACTATGTTCCAAGAATCCCAGTAGATACTTGAAATCAAAGGTAGTGAAACCTGACTGCCATCAGTCAGATATGTTTCTGTGCATGTCTTCAAGCACCCCAAATATAAAGCCTTTTCCATCCTTCTATTTCTTGAGACAGAGTCTCACTCTGTTGCCCTGGGTAGAGTGTGTGGCGTCTAGGCTTACAGCAACCTCAAATTCTTGGGCTCAAGAGATCCTGCTGTGTCAGCCTCCCCAACATCTGGGGCTGCAGGCACCTGCCACAACACCCAGCCACATTTTCTATTTTTAGTAGAGATGGGACCTCGCTCTTGATCTGGCTAGTTTTGAACTCCTAAGCTCGGGTGATCCACCCACATTGATGTCCCAGAGTGCCTGGAGGCCTTTCCATCCTAACTAAGCCATTATCATACCCTGTGACCTAACTTTTGCAGCTTAAGATTCAACAGCAAAGCCAGCACAAATTTATTTTTCCTTCTTCATGAATAGAAGATTCATTCCTGCCATAGACTTTAGTAACTTCAGCATACAACTTTTTTTCTTTCCTTATTAAGTTCAAGAACTGTCATCTTTTCACTTGAAGAAAGCACTTTGCAGATTCTCTTTGACTGATCTAAATTACCAGCATCACTGCTCTTTGCCGGGGGTGGGGGGTATTAAGTAAAAAAGGGTGACTTGAACCCAAGCACTACAATGCCATGACAGTTAATCTTTTTTTTTTTTGGGGGGGGGGAGACAGTCTGGGTAGAGTGCTGTGGTTCATCATAGCCCTCAGCAACCTCAAATTCTTGAGCTCAAGAGATCCTCATGCCTCAACCTCCCATGTAGTGAGGACTGCGCCCACCACAATAGACAGTTAATCTCTATAACCGAGTGGGCTACTCAGTGACTAATGGGTGGGTAAACATCTATGGCATGGAGGTGCTGGACAAAGAGATGATTCATGTCCCAGGCAGGATGAATCAGGACGATAAGCGATTTCATCACTTGACCAAAATAGCATGCATTTTAAAACGTATCATTTCTTTTATTTCTGCAATTTCCATTTAATATGTTTAGACCATGGTTGACCGCAGGTAATTGAAACCATGTAAAGCAAAGCGGTAGACAAGGGGCACTACTGTATTCTAGACGATGAAAATACATAACCTCTACCATATAGAAACAATGATTCTCTGAAGAAAGCAGACGTGGCTGTATAACCTTAGAAAAAAATCACTTAATGTCACCAAAAATTCATATATCCTCTAAACAAAATAAAATCAAAAAGCTAATAGAGTTTATTGGGAAGTTGGGAAGGTCAAATGAGATAAACATACAACAAATGAGATTTTTAAAGAGTTTTATTAAGCTGGAAAGTAACAACTATTATCATGAGTATGGTGACTAAAAGAGCAATCAGAAAACCTAGTTCAAAATATAAGGTCAGGAGTGTTAATATTTTAAAATTACATACATTTATATCCTTTACAGTATTCTAAGGTGAAAATGCTATGTTAAATGGAACTAGCATTTTCATACAATGGACAAGATGACACGGAATCCTGGAATAAAAATAGAAAAGGTTAGTAGATGATAAACATATTTTTAGCCTGTAAAAAACTGATCCATTCTTACAAATTCCAAGTGGATATAATTAGCTTCTTTGGTAAGAAAGCATGAGAACTGTCAAAATGGACAAACTGTTCTCATAATTCTAAGGTAAATGGTGGTACCAGGAATCACAGTGTTATCAATAAAAGCATTGAATTTAAATATATCAAGCCTGTGGGCTTTCGAAACATAGGTTTATTTCATAATCATTTCATTCTTTTCATCAGAGATTAGAAAAAATCATTTACCAAGGTACAAAATAAGTTTTTTTAAAAGAAATCATGTACCTTCCACTTTTTCACACTCTAGTCACCTCTAACTTCCTCATTCAGACCAGCACTATGCTGTACATTTCAGCCTCAGACCCACAACCCATACACGGCCAGACCTTGAAAAACTGTCTTCTCGTGAAATAGCTAGTCCAAAACCTTCTACGAACAAGTAGGATGTATGGAAAGAAATATGGCTAGGGAAACCCAAATCTTCCTGCCCTGGGGTTTCAGTCTTGCTTTTCCTATGGATTAAATTTCTCCATTTTATTTAAGTTAATCATTTAAAATAAACATAATTTTCAAACTGGACAATCGTGCAGTTGATAACACTGCATGATTTCAAGATTTATCCAGTTCACATCTCAGTTCCTTTTAAGAAAAAACAAAAACAAATAAAACCTCTGTGAACATTGCAGAGATGAAAACAGCTGAGTCAGAAGACCTGAAATGACATATGCATCAGCATCAAGAACCGAATGGCTGATGAAAGCAAAAGAAATTCTCTCATTGCTTGGAAATGTCCATTCAAGTCAAGCCACAGTAGCGCCAAGGCTGAGCAAAACAAGATAAGTAGCTGGAAGGAGGGAGAGACGAGGATGTTCATGTTTTCAGCCCTGGGTTTTATCTGTCTTTTCATTTTTGGCCTTTTGTATTTCCATGACATCTATAGAAGCTCAGTTGTGCATTTAACAAGATGTTTGTTGCATTTAATCCAGAATCTTCTAGGCGTTTTTAAAAGCTTTTGAGGTGTTCTAATCTGCCAAAGTACCAAAATAGTGGGGAGAAAAGTGATGTGAAGCTGTCAGATCTTGGCTACCCTGTGCCCCTTCTAAATTTAACACTGTAAGCATAAGCTTCCTGAAGCCTGCAAAAGATAATGACCAGACAAAGGAAGACCAATTCTTGAGAAAATAAAGAGAATAACGATGACAAGATATAAAGTATGATTGTGGAAACGATAGCAGAGAAAACAGCACTGAACAGCATAAAACTCTGAGCATCAAGACCCATAACCATCATAACAAGTAACAATCAATGAACAAAGACAACCTGGAAGGAGGTAAACAAAGAAAAGACAAGTAGAACAGCATTAAACTCAGGAGTAAAATCCCCTGGCACCCTGCCTGGTACCAACTAGCCATATGGGCAGCTGTTGTAATTAAAAGAACTTAAAAGATACCATCCCAGCCTTTGTCAACAAGCATAGGTGTCTGAACAAGTTGGGGGGCAGTGGTTCTTCTGTAGCCTGCATTGTGTTCAACTGTGGGTAAATTTTACAGTACCATTGACAGATCGGAAAGTGTCCAGAAAAAGAGGGTCGAAAACAGTAAAGAACCTAGAAAAACATCATGTGAAAAACAGCTGAAGGTTCTGAGAAGGTTTAAACTGGGGGAAAATGGCACAAAAAGATAGAATGTGTCTTCAAATAATTCAGAAATAACATTCCTCCCATTCGAAAAGAGACCTCGCCTATTTAACTAGGGATTTTAAATCTCTGTCTTTTCCCAGCTTCACTCCCTTAGCTTCTATCTCAAAGGAAGCACCCTTTCTCCTCATAAACCTAATTTTCAGGGTGGGTGCAGTGGCTCATTCCTATAATCCTAGCATTTGGGGGTCTGAGCGGGTGGATTGCTTAAGCTCAGGAGTTGGAGACCAGCCTGAGTAAAAGCAAGGCCCCATCTATACTAAAAATAGACAAATTAAAATTAGTCAGGTGCTGTGGTAGGCACTCATAAATCCAGCTACTCGGGAGGGTGAGACAAGAGGATCGCTTGAGCCCAAGAGTCTGCGGATGCCATGAGATATGACACCAGGGCCTTCTACCAAGGGTGACAAAGTGAGATTCTGTCTCAAAACAAACAAACAAACAACAACAACAACAAAAAGATAATTTTCCACTTGCGTTCTTCATCACTTTCTGCTGCATCTTGAATTTTGCTCATCAGGTACCTTCACCTTTTGCATCTTCAATATAATATTTCTCCATAAACATACACACATTTCCACTATGGAGGAGAAAACAATAAGAGAAACTTCCCACGAACCTGTATCACTTCAAGCTTCTATCCCATATCTGACTTTCCTTTACTCCACACTTTAAGAAGAGCCATCTTCCCTCTGTCATGCACAACTTTTCTCTAATTTTGTTACTGCTGTATCCTCTGGCACATAGTAGGCAATGCCTGGCACACAGCAGGCACTCAATAAATACATGGTGAATGGATGAACTGATTAGACGAAACTGTGCTGTTTTGGCATTTCTCTTGTAACTTCTTTATAGACCACTTTTTTCCATAAACTACCTAAATATTCTATAGCCCTCCTCTCTCCCTATATTCTCTTTCTTACAGACTCTTTTATTCCCAGGTTCCATTTCTCTCCTCTGAGGCCAGCCCCAAACAGAAACCGCCTCTAACTCTTCACTCTCAATTGCAGCAGCCAATTTCTTTCCTTTATCACATTACTGAAATTTTCGATTTTTATGTGTGTATAAGTATTTATTTTCTGTCATCCCTGGTACCACCTTCCTGAGGGTAGAAAACAAATTTTCTTGTTCATGAAGCATGCAGCCTGGCCTGAGAAGGCTGGGAGGGATGGGGTACCTTTACAGAAAAGCCAGGTGTTGTTTAAAAGGGAAAGAAAGGGAGTTGCTGGGTGATGAGTGAGACAGGTCAAGAAAGACCTCCTTCTTAAGGTGATATTTGAGCAGACACCTGAAGAAAGCAGGGGAGGAAATCATATTGTTAATAAGGCAAGGGCCTGCAGGCAGGACATAGTGTGTTCCAATGACACCAATGAGGTCAGTGTGGCTGAAGCTAAAGAAGGCAAAGAGCAATAGGAGGAGGCTTTGGAGAGACAGTGGAACCAGGTCATAGAAGACCCTGCCAGCCACTGAAGAACATTGGCTTTTGTTACAAGTGAGATAGAAAACCAGTGAAAATGTTTAAGCAGAAAAGTGAAAGGACCTGACTTAATGGGATCACTTCTGGCTGCTCTGGTGAATTTTCACCAGTCTATTCAGACTGGAGGAAGTCTGTTATGGATTGAATGTTTGTGCATCCCTAAAATTCACATGCTAAAACCTTAACCCCTGATGTGACTATATTTGGGCACAGGGACTTTACAGAAGTAGTTATGGTTAAATTAGGTCATAAGGATGGGGCCCTAATCCTATGGGACTAGTGCCCTCAGAAGAAGAGATGGAGAACTCTCTTTTCTCTCTTCCCTCTTCTCTCTCTCTCTCTATTTGTGCACAGAAGAAATGCCACGTGAGGATACAACAAAAAGGCAACAATCTAACAAGCCAGGAAGAGCCCCCACCAGGATTGAACTGGCAAAACTTTGATCTTGGACTCTCCAGCTTCCAGAACTCAGAGAGAAAATAAAGTTCTGTTGTTTAAGTCACTCAGCCTATGGTACCTGTTATGGCAACCTGAGGCAATGGAGAGGCAAAGGAAAAAGCAGGAAAATAAATAAGTGGACTTATGGTGGTAATACTGAAGGGGATGTAAAGTAGTAAAGTCCTGCATATGATTCAGCACAGAGCCAATAGGATTTGCTGAAGAGCTAAATGTAAAACACAAAGAAAACTATGAAGTCTCAACCGAAAGGATGACACTGCCATTTTTTGAAATGATAAAGACTAGGTGATAGGCAAATTTGGGAAGAAAGCGATAGAGAAGATAAATTTGCAGTTTGGGAAATGCTGAGGTTGATATGCCCATTTGTCATCCAATAGGTAAGTCTAGTAGGTAAGCAGTTAAACACACTGATTTAGAGGTCAAGGCGAAGTCTAGAATGAAAAAATAAACTTGGTACTTGTCAGATAAAGATAATATTTGAAGGCAAGAGATTGGATGAGGTCAACTAGGAAGTAGGTAGAGAAACAGAAGGAAAGTTGCCTGCCCACTGAAGCCTGCTATATGCTGATGCTCGGAGGTCAAGATGATGAGAGCAGTTAACCATGGACGGCAACACACAGACCAGGCTACAGGCCCCTCCTTTATATATGTGGTTTGCAGCATGATTTTGTAATGCTTAATCATTTACATGAGAGGAGTTATTTCTCTACTCTTCAATCTGAGACTTCGCTTTGTGACTTGCTTAATTAACAAAGCCAGTGTGAGGCAAACAGAAGCCCAAAATGTGCTTGCTTGGTTGGGCTTGTTCCCTTGTGCTCAGGCCACAAGTGGGCTGGTCCCTAAAGGAAGGTAATGGACACATGGAACAGAACTTCCAGGTTATTACACAATATCCAGCAGTCCCCAGCATCATCTTCAAGAAGAAGCCACCGGTGACAGACAACTAGTGCAACCTCTCTGGAAAACTCTATGGAGACACCTCAAAGAACTTAAAATCAATCTCCTATTTGATCCAGTAATCCCTCTGGCCAGGAATACACCCAAACAAAAAACAGTCATTTGATAAAAGCAACACCTGTACTCAAAAGTTTATAGCAGCACAATTCGTAATCAATGGAGAAACAACCCAAGTGCCCACCAAGACAGAAATGGATTTATAAAATGTGGTATATGCATACTATGGAGTACTACTTAGCCATAAAAAAATGGCAAACTACCATATTTTTGGGCAACCTAGAGGGACCTTGAAACCATTCTTGTCAGTGAAACATCACAAGAAGGAAGAAACACACATCCCAATTTGGAACTAATCGGTAACACTGAAGTGCACCTATGGAAATAAATCTCAATGAAAATCAAGCTGGGGGGAGAGGAGAATAAGAGATGAGTAAATTCATACCCATTACATACAGTGCACACTACCTGGGTGAAGGGCACACTTACATGTATAACTTTGACTCAGTCTGTACAAAAAACAAAACAAGTAAACAAAATATGGATACTCCCTAACATTCTGAAATTATTAAAAAAAAAAAAAAAGAAAGCAGCAACAGCCACCAGTAAACTAAATGAAAACCAAAAGGGAGTGGTAGCTCAGAGGTGAAAAGGAAAAAGTTCAAAGAAGAGGGACAATCGAGTTTGTCAATGCTGATGATGAATTGAGTAAGATGAGTAAGGACCGGCTGTCAGATCCAACAACACACCAGTCACTGGACACCACGACAAATGGGGGAAAACTAAGGAATTGCAAAAGAATGAGGCTGGAGTGGCCTCAAGAGAGCACCAAGGAAATAAATTTGACAGTAAAGAGTAAAAACAAGCCTTTCTAAATCTGTTGCTCTAAAGCGGACCAGAGAAAGGCGATAGTAACTCGAAGGAAAATGTGGCATCAGGAGAGAGGTTCTTCTAAAGATGAGAAATGTTACAACTGCCTTTCTGTCCTTATGAGAAGGAGGCAGTTGAGAAAGAAAACTTATGGTATTAAAGAGAGAGAATATTTTCCAGAGCAATGTACTCTAATTGAAAAAAGTGATAGGATCTGTGAGGCAAGAGAATTGCCTAAGCCCAGGAGTTGGAATTGCTGTGAGCAATGTGACACCACGGCACTCTACCAAGGGTGATAAAGTGAGACTCTGTCTCTACAAAAAAAATTAAAAACAAAACAAAACAAAAACAAAGTGACAGGATCTGATGACAGGATCTCCACAAGTGGAGGGGTCAACCTCAGATGTAAACCTGAAAGGTTCATGTAAAACATCAAGAAGGCAAGTGGACACACGTACATTGGCAAACAAGTGACTACTTCTGTGTTCTTGGTGAAATGAAAGCAAAGTCATGATCAGAGGGAGATAACAGAGAAGGAGGTGGTGACGTTTTAAGAAGATAGAAGTTGTGAGATTATCATTGAGGGAAGTCAGAGTGTAAATGGATTAAAAGGCATGAGGTAATCTAACCTCCTATGCACAATACCTTGTTTGTTCTGTCATTAGACGCCTTTGAGAGCAAAAACTATCTGACTCTGCTTTGCATCTTCACAGCTCCTGGCAGGGAAACTTGTGCTCTTTATTAAATTTTCTGTAGTTTTACTTGCATTCCCTTTAAGATTCTATGTACAGTCTAACTGGCTTAATGTTGTGCTAGTTCTTTAACTCCTCTCATTTCAATAAGAGAAACTTACAAGAAACACACAGTTAAAGCACCAGCGTAACATGGCATCATCGCATCCTGGTCACCCCAAAGCAGCTCAAAATCCACAGAGATAATTGCTAGTTTCAAGATGAAATTGCCAATTTGACCTTACTTTCTCAATATCTTAATATGATTGATTCTCTTATTAAGAAATCTTTTAAGACTGAAGGATTTACAAATAAATACAGTGTGAAATTTGCCCAAACAGTAATTAAATTGTTTACTAGTTCAAATATGTGTTATGATTTAAAATTATTCATAGAAATGAGGCAGAAAAAAAACTTCTAGAGAAAAGAGTAACACAAATGCTGCATTTAAAACATACATGTGAGCGGTGCCTGTAGCTCAGTGGGTAGGGCACCAGCCCCAAATACCCTGGGTGGCAGGTTCGAACCCAACCCCAGCCAAACTGTAACCAAAAAATAGCTGGGCATTGTGGTGGGCACCTGAGATCCCAGCTACTTGGGAGGCTGAGGCAAGAGAATCGCCTAAACTCAGGAGTTGGGAGGTTGCTGTGAGCTGCAATGCCAGAGCACTCTCTCTTCCGAGGGTGATAAAATGAGACTCTGTCTCTAAAATTAAAAAAATAAAAAAATACATGTTATTACAAGGAAAAGATAAGACCATCCAAAGCCAGCTATACATTTGAAAACTTTACTCATAATAACTTGAGTGCAATTAAAGTCTAAAAATCCATAATCATAATTTATCAAACGGGATTACCTTTAATATTGCTTACTCCCAACTGGTTAACTAAAGCAATTTAATGAATATTAAAATCCACTGAAATGGTTTAAGGTCATTGGCTGCCGCTGCTCTCTATCAGCCAGTGAGAACATCAACAAGCTGCTTGATATTAACAAAATTTTGTGGTGAATCTGATGGGGAAAAGTTGCTAACACATATTTGAGTAATAACATTAAATATTCGCCCCAGAAAAAGCAATGAGACAAAAAAAATGTGTTCTATGAAAAAAATAATAATGAGAGCAAAACATTAACAAAGTCTAACTATATATCTGATGGCAAATTCATCTCCTTAAGATACATTTTAGAAATACGTTGTCAGTTTTACTTCCCGGAACTCTTTGTAGATGGAGTAGCAATAAAAGAGGTTATATAGCAAAAAGAAAGGCTGACCCACCAACTCAGGTACCAGCCCTGAGGCTTCTGAGTAGCTGTTCGCAGTGATCTGAACATACTGTGCCCCTTTCCTCTAACATATGAGCAACAAATCCAAATGTTCTCAGTAGCAAATCTAAAGGAATGATGTTGGCAATAATATACGACATAGTAGAATGAGACTGGAACCCTAGAAAGTATATGCTCCATCTAAAAGCAATCAAACCCAGTATTTTAAAATATTCTTTAGCTAAATAATGTACGTATGGAAGCTAAATTATAGTCCAAATTAATAGTCCTGTTGGACTTTCAAGAACCTCTTCAAATGTCACTTTCCTCAGTATCTTCCCACATTCTTCCTATTAAAATCTTTATTTTCGTCAACTGTAACTGCATAGCTCTTTGTTTTAGAGTTTGTTATAGTTCACGTACAGAAGTCATTCTTGTAAATTTGGTCTCCTCCACTAAATTTAGTGCAGAGATCTTTTTTTATTTTTTATTCTCCAAAAGCACAAAATACAGTGTCCTACACAAGGAAAAAAAGATATGCTATGCACACATATAAAACTGTTATCTCTAAACTCTTTCCCTTCTGGTCAAAATCTAGTACAACACATGAAAAGATCTTGACCATGACCACCAAGAGCTTTAGTGACTTCAGTCATAGAGAAAGTCCTTGAGTATAGCCTGTAAAATCGAGTTTAGCATACACGTATTCCTAAAGTGGTATCAAAGCAATAAAGATTACTGAAATTCAGCATTCAGACAAAAGAGTCTACTTTATCATTAAACAACCTTTAGCAAAGTAACTTTGTGAGTCCCCTATCATAGCAGTCACCTGTATTAGTAAACACATATCTACCCAGAGTTTCAATACCCTTTAAGGGGAAAGACTTTTTTGCCTTACTGTCTTTATTTGCAAGGCTGCCAATGTTGAATGCATAAGAAAGAAATTCAGAAAAGTTATTAGAAATATCTAAAGAACTAAATAATGGAAGCAAAACTCTGAAGAAAATTCAGGGTGCAGGCCTTAAACCTCAGATTGGAAGGTCTAAGATTTTTTTTTTTTAATTCAGTAAAGAAGAGACTGGAGATACAGGGGAATGATTCCCAGGAAAAATAACCTAACAGCTGAGCACTAATCTTACCTGAAGTCTATAGATTTGTTTGCAAAATTGGCCACATTTATTCCCTCTGGGTGATCATTACCCCTTTTGCAATTCACAGCCTCTTCCGATCCAGAGGTAGAGTCTATTTTCCCAGCCTTTGAATTTGAGTAATCTTTATGACTTGCTCTGGCTAAAGCAACATGGCAGAAGTGATGGTGCGTTTGTTCCAAGTCTACACCTCAAGCAGCTTTGCACATTTCTCTTTTCTCTCGGAACCATACATGGCCTGTGAATGAGCCCAGGCTGACCGGCTGAACCATGACAGACACGTGGCGGTCTCACCCAACACCCCCGACAACGTCTAGCCAACCTCTGCAGCAGAGCCCTAACTGACGGAGAGCTGACCCCACGCATGTGGGCAAGCCCAGCCGAAACTAGAAGGACCACTCAGCTGAGCTTAGATGAATTTTACAACCCCAGACTTATGAGGGAACTAAGTGCTTATTGTGTTTTGCAATCGTTTTTGGTGAAGCTCACAATCTGACAGGAACCAAAAGGGTCTTTGGAAGATGAAGAATGCTGCTACAAACTCAGGAGCCAAGAAACAACCGTAAGAGGAAAAAGTGGGAAGTAGATAGGTGGGTACATGAATGAATGAATGAAAGAATAAAGAAACAAAGACTTAATAAAAGTAGTTTGCCTATTCTTTGTGGAGAAACGAAAACTCTCCAAATTCTTCCTCCAAAAGCTATTCTTCCTCCGAAGATCAGCTCAAGTCACATCTCTTGAATAACATTTTTTTCTGGTTGCCCTGAGGCACAGTGATCATCCCTTCATTACTGATGTATAGACAATAGGTTTTATTGGAAGGAGACCTGGACTTTAATCAGTAAATCTAAATTCATACATAGTATTCCAGTTTTATCAGCCGTACGTCCTTAGGCAAATTTCTTAAGCCTTTGAATCTGATTCTTCATCTCTTAACTGGAACGTAATAGCTCTCAATCCCACAGGACAGCTGTGAACTGAATTCTGAATGTGTGGCTGCACGGAACACAAAGCACCTACCCAAGAACATTAGAGTGAATTTTGTCTCATTCACTCGGTCATGAAACTTTGAGTTCCTAATGTACGTCAGGCTGTGCACGAGATCCTGTGAGAAAGGGAACATCCAACCATATCACACAAAACTGCCACCTATTAATAATGTATTACGTGTCTATCCCTCAAATTAGAATGAGGTTAGAGATTAGGCCTTAGAGCTCTACGTATACGCCAACAGCCCATGTTTTAGAAAACCGTGAAGTTAGTAAGTTACATGTTAGCTTTCTTTTAATACAGGCTGGCCATGAAGTTCACATGCCATTTAAATAGTTACAACTATTAAATAACAGTTAAATAAATAGTTGCAACTAATAAGTAGTTGTAACTGTTTAAACTGCACGTGAGCTTTCTGGCTACCCTGTACATATTTTGTTAAAGATGTTAAAATCAGATATCCTAATACAGACTCTTGCCCTTTTCTCCAACCAAGTTCCAAATTGGAGGTTTTGCTTCATTTGGCGTTTGACTCTATTTTATAGGCACACCCATGTTTTTGTCCCTTCTCTGACCTATCAGTGGCAGAGGGGTACAATCAAGTTCTGACTCGACATGAAAAAAAATAAAAAAAACAATAAAAAATAAATGTTGTGGTTATGAAAATACCCGTGGACAATTTGATTCAAAGATTTATATAGACACGTTTTCACATCGGTATCCCACAGCAAAGCAAGAGCAGCCTGGCCTTCAAAGCAGAGGCATAAAGAAGACTCACTTGACAGCTCACATCCATCCCGGCCTCCAGCAGCACCTGCACCACCGCCCTGTGGCCGTTGCGGGCGGCCAGGTGGAGAGGCGTGTGCTTCCGAGTGTTGCAGCTCATTAAGTTGGGGTGGGCGCTGATGATCATTTTGACCACCCGGAGCCGTCCGTAGAGAGCCGCCAGGTCCAAGGGTGTTTCGAGCTTACTGTTCCTAATCGTAGGGTCAGTGAGCTCTTCCAGAAGGACAGCAACTACTTCTGCGTGTCCGTACTGAGCCGCACAGTGGAGGGCAGTTTCATTTTCGTTGTTCTGTTTGAGACAAAGGTTGTTTTTTTTTTTTTTAAAGCGTGTTTTCAGAAATTCAATGAGCGAGCAACATCGCTAAACAGTAATTTGAGATGCTGTGAAAGTATCAGTTTAAGAGGGATCTGTTTTAATAAGTGTGACTAATTTAATTTTATATTTAATCAAAAGTATCTATCATGCATTACATCGAAAACATCCTAATTTGTTTTTATCACTTTATAGGAAAAAAATCACACTTTTCCTTGCATCAAATATTCCAACTTCCAAGAATGATAAGCGATTGTAGCCCTTTCTTCAGCGGCCCTGCTGGGCACAGATGACCAGGAGATGACCAGGGTTATCTGTCCTGTACACCTCATGTCTATGACATGTGTTAATGACAGACAGTAATGACAATTACTTTTCATAGACTGGCTTTCCAAAAAACAGTTGAGGTGGTAAATTCTTGATAATAAAAGACTTATAGATAGGTTTCTCAGATGAATTTTCGTTTTATTTCCCATGCAAGTAAAAATCATTGCTTCTTTTGCAAAAAGAATGGAGACATTCTGGCCTCAAGATAAAATATTATTATCTTTTTGAACCATAAATACGGATTAAGAGACAGACCTACTATCATAGTAGTACATGTACAGTTTTTAAGTGTTTCCGTTGAAAATCAGAGATGTTCCTAGAAAAACATGTTAAGATATAGAAAATTGAACCCCATAGTGAGGCAGATGGGCCATTCAGACCATCTGGGCAGATAGTATAGGGAGATGGGGTTTGAGGATGTTAGGGTCAGTCAAGAGAAATGTAAACAAGAAATTTTAGCAACTGCAATAATCCTAAGTGAGGGTTCTGGAGAGAAAGAGAAAGAATGGCTGCCATCATCAGAGGCATCATCAGAGCTAACATCATGTACCAGACATAGTTGCATTTCATATCCTTACCCATGTGATTCTTATTATGAAAGAGATACCGTTAATATCATTAATCTCCATTTTACAGATGAGGAAACTGAGGCATTCAATAGTTTAATAACTGCCCTTTGATGATACAGCCAGTTAGTGATGGAGCCAGGATTTGAACCTGAGCAGCCTAGACCCCAAGTCAGTGTTCTTAACCATCACCCGTATCATCTTTCACAGTAACAACTATTACGACTTCCATTTCCTAAGTTTCTGAAACTTTTTTTTAGTTACCATTTCTGGTAATCTTCATCTTTTTTTTTTAATTTCAAGATACTAGAGGGTACAAATATTTGCAGTTACACGGATCGCTTCTGTAATACTTGAGTCAGGGCTAAAAGGGTGCCCGTGACCAGAACGGTGTCCAGTGTACCCATTCACCTTTCCACTTTCCCGAACCTGCTTGATTTCCACTGAGCTTTATCTCTGAGCGCATGTGTGTGCCTCAGTTGGTTCTAATTTAATAGTGAGAACACATGGTATTTGTTTTTCCATTCTTTAGATATTCTACTTAGGATAATGGTCTCCAGTTCATCCAATTATTGCCAAATACACACACACACACATTCACATTTAACTCTCAAAACAATCCAACAAGATTGATATTATCATTTCCACTTCATAGACAAGGAAACTAAAATACAAAGAGGTTAAATTTTGTACCTAGGCAGAGTCAGGATCTTTTGTAACCCATACACCTGTCAAAATCCAAAACCCATGATTCTTCCACTATACCATGCTGCCTTCTATGGCTTGCTATACTGTCAATGAAGAGGAGCTGGAAATTTGTGATCCAAAAGCAGAATGTCTAGAGATTCTGCTCAGAAAAATGCCAACTGGGTCAGAATAGGAAGTAGATGGTCAGACAGCTGTTCTGACCAAAACTCAAGGACAAAGTGAGTTGAAACACGAACAAATCATAATGGTCCGGAAAGTGACCCAGGCTCACTCTGGACAGCAGAAGAATATGGGTAAGTTGAGGGTTTAGAGGGAAGACTCAGAAACTTGAAAAAGAAGAGTGATGGGGAAGAAATATCACTAGGAGAGTATTCTCATGATTTTTTATTTTTCAAATATGTATCATGAAGGGCATTTGAAGGTCAAAGCCAGAGGGGGAACCACTCTTTGAAGGCAGCAGGAGAATTTAACATCTGGCAGACGGGAGTCCAGCTGTGGGTATTGTTTCTCCCCTCACTTGCGCACTTTCATCATTTCTCAGACTTGGCTTGAGTATGTTACTATTCCTTCTTCATAAAGACTGACTACATACAGCTTTAGACTCCTTAGTTTGCTTATCTGGCTAAGTTTCAGAAGCCTGATGAAAAGCCAATTTTATTATTTTATGCCATGAAAACACAGTATAGAAATATGTCTCCTGACGAGTCCACATTCCCCTTTGGGTAAAAAAGATTCAATCTCATTTTTCAAAATACAACACCTCTTTGAGAAAAGGGAAAGGCCACTTATGAAATAATGATTTTTTAAAGGCGTCTCCGAGCTTAAGAGTTCTCTCCCCACCGGAGTTCTCTCCCTCTACCAGGAGCTTTAGTGTTTTCTGTATTCTTTTCTGTGAATAGATTCTGTCTTACCACTGGGGGGTGAGGGGAAATAATGTAATGAAGAATAATAAAATACATGTTAATTGAAAAATAAATAAATAAATAAATAAAATAAATAAAGGCCTCTCCATGTTTCCAGAACCCTTCACCTAGGAAATTATAAGAACAAACCTGAAAAGGTTTCTAATAATACCAATTAGCACTGCTGAGATCTCAAGAGAAATTATTTCAAGACTGGCTCAGGACAAAATATCTGCAGATTTGATCCATGATCAACGCATACGTGGACTGTCACACCAATGGAGCCCACAACTGTGGTACCTTTACAAAGCCACAGTTATCTACTTGTGCCCACCCTCAGGAGTGGTCTAAAAAAACATGAAACATCTAATTTGAAATAAATAGGCTGTGATGAAGTACTGATTAATCTGATTATGTCTACACAGAACATTCTTAAAAGATTCGGAATTCCTTCTTTTTACCAAATGAGTGTTTTCTTAAAAAAAAAAATTAGGTCACTTTCAAGATAATACACAGCAAAAGAAAACAGGCTGACAAAAGCTATGAACCAAAAGATCTTGATTCAAGGTAAAACATCTAACAAGAACTGGGTTTGAGTTCTGATGGATGGCGAAGGTAATGTATATTTGAGATAAGGCTCCTCTGGGTTTTGCTCAGATATTAAAACAAAGAAAAAAAAGAGGAAGAGTGCAAAAAAGTGGGGGAATAAATGTACAGAGAAACAGAATTTAAAACATGAATAACATCAGAATAAAGGAAACAATGAATCAGTTGACAAAAGATAGGAAGGATGTGGCAATTATAAACAACCCCATAATCAGGGTACACTTTGTTTTTCAAAATTATTGTCACCCTCAATTAAATGCTAATTCTAGGGTGGCACAGAATGGTGAACAGGTCCTAGGGAAGAGTACTAACATGCTACTTGTTAACAATAGCAAATTACTTGATCTCTCCAAGATGATCTGTTAAGATGAGAACATTACCTTCCCTATAAATCTTCCAGAGTAGTTTATAAACCAAAAGAGAAAAACATATGACAACGCTTTGTGAATTTTAATTATGAAAATATAAAAGAGAATTATTTTTGAAGAAACTCGCATTAGAAACCAAAGATACCTACAGAAATCAGAATGAAGCATGAAGTGCTTCAAGTTGAAGTGGCTACAAGTTCAACATCGCACATGCTATGATACGTACATATTATGGTCAAGTTACTCAATCTCTCCTAGGCTGTATCCCCACATATAAAGTAGGAGAGAGAATTAACATCCACTTCATCAGGCTGCTATAGGGCTTAGTAAGATAACAGATGAAGTACTATGTGCAATGTCAAGTACATCGGAAAATATCTATTAAGGGGGAGAATGCAGGATAGCAATATCCATGTGCCACTGTGGGGTAGCATCAGAAAGACCTGAATCCAAGTCTGTGTCTGCTTTAGTCACTCAGTAGCATGTGACCTTAACCCTAACCCTTGTTTCTTTGCTTGCTTGCTTTAGTGAGCTGGATCTCTCATCTATGAAATAGGAGTGATAATATCACTTCAGAAGACTATTGTAAGAATTAAGTAACATTTTGTAAAGGAAAGTACTTAACAACAGTGCCTGGCTTATCTTATGCCTCAAGTAAATGTTACTTGTCATTTTCATTTTTTCCCTCTATTATTTAAATGCACAAAGGTATATATTTAGCTAGAATATTTCTGTCCCATTCAGAAGGAAAAAAAGAAGAAAGAAAAAGGAGGGAAGGAGGGAGGGAGGAAGGAGGGCAGCTAGGCAAAAATTAAGTTTTTTATAAAAATAAAATTCCCACATCAAAAACTTTTAAGGGAAATGACATAGAAGGAAAAAACCATGTCAGCACTAAAGAAATATATAGGTAGGGCAGTGCCTGTGGCTCAAAGAAGTAGGGCACCGGCCCCATACGCCAGAGGTGGTGGGTTCAAATCCAGTTCCAGCCAAAAATTGCAAAAAAAAAGAGAAATATATAGGTAACAATGAAAAAAACACCAGGAGACTAAAAGCATGTTATTGAAAATCATAAGATACTTTCAACTTGTTGCCATGAAAAAACACAACACAAAGAAATAGATGTGAACAAAGAACTTGGACTTCCAGTTTCCTTAAAAAGACATTTTTTATAATTTAACTGATGTGTTCGATACTACCAAAACCAAATATTTCTTAAAACGTACCACTGCACTTACAAGTCATTTAAAAATTTCAACTTTCAAATATAAATACTACAAGTTTTTCTTATTTTCATTTCATTGACAATACCTTATTCGTAAAAAACTAACATCCTCTTGTTTAACCTTGCATTGTTTTTCCATTCTGTAATTTCAGGCTTGCTTTGCAGCATTCAGACAATTTTAAGAATAACCACCAGATGGCCCACCCATAAAAGATCTAACTTTCGGTTTTCAGAGGAAGAGTAGTTGCATAAATTTCCTTTTATCATGATACAATGATAAAGATATCTGTCATTTTTTATAAGAATAGCATGTATTCTCTTTTTAGAAATTCTGCATTTTTGTAACCCATAAACATAGAAATTTTTATAGTGCTAAATTTTAATAAGATACTTTTCCAAAATGTTTTTTCTGATTAGACCTTTCAACAATTTCACTTTCATGGGGGAAGAAAAGTATTTTTCTTCTTTTTGCCAGTGAAAGTGTTCTTACTTTTTATTTTTTAATCTGAATGTCAGACGAAAGGCTGCAAAGACTGTATCCAGTTGAACAATATGCTAATTGTACTTTATTAGATGTGTTTGCCCGAGAGTTACCTACTTGCTTTGATATTGGACAACTGCCAGCCTGCAGCTTAATGTCATGGTTGTAATTCAATTGCTGGGCTGCACGCTGGTTTTCAAATACAGTTTTACAAAATGGGAACAGTAGGGGGCATGCAGAGCTCAAGATGTTTGTGATCATACTGTATTAAAGGACCATATTTTACTTTCTAGAACCTGTGCTCATATCCGTTAGAATATTGACAATGGCATTCCTTCTTAAATATGTCTGTTAAGTGCAACATAGATATTGCATGCTCACAAATACTTTTTCTGTCCTCATCACAGTGCTGCTATGTTTACTCAACTGACTTTGGAGGGAGGTGTGTGTATAGCTATATAGAAAATTATTAATTGTAACTAGCAACTGGATACACTGTATTTTGCATTTTGATTCACAATAGGGTACTTAACTATGAAAGTGCTCTGGAAATGGTAAAGCACTCTGCAAACAATAACTATCATTACTTTAGCATTTAAAATTATATTAAGAAACACTCTAATTCTCATTACAAATGCAAATTGTGTTCTGTCTTTAAATATTCAACAGCTAGAAAATGGATGACTATATAAGAAAGGCAGAAATATTACAACTACTTCCTTTATGTGGATTTTCCCCATAAGAAAATATCTTTACAAACACTCAACTTAGTGCTCGAGCACATTGTATCCCAACGCCAAAGCATTTTTCAAATTTATTCTTGAGGAAATTCAGCAGTGGAAAGGTCTTTGGCAAGGTAAAGATAAGAATAATCAAATTTGCAATATGGCTTTGCCTTTGCAAAACTCTAGAAAAATTACAGCATGAGCAAACATTTGATAAGTGCACCTGTTCATTGACTCTGGAATGTGATGGTCCATGATGAATAAGAATCTTCACGATTTCCACATCTCCTTTCCAGGCGGCCAGATGAATAGGAAAATAACCTTTGTTGTCTGCTACATTTGTTGATGCCTCGTATTGAAGTAGTTTGAGAACTATGTCCCTAAGAAGCAAAGAAAAAGAAAAAGAATACAACAGAAAAGAAAATATGCTGAACAACACATTTTATTAAATAGACAATTATGTAAGAAGATTAGATGCTGGTCAGTAATTTAGAGTAAACATTCAAGATACCAAAACATAAAATTGGGTATAAACGTTTGCCTACTCAATGTTTGGCTATTTTACTTACCTGAAAAACAAATTCCCCTAACCACCCCAGACAGAGCATTAACTAACCAATGAAACTACTTCATAGAATTCATTTGGACAAAATTTACCCTATCATATTAACTGTATGACTTAAGTAAAATAAATAGAAAGAATTCCTCTCTCATTCTTTAAAAAAAAAAAGTCTTTATAAATAGCTCACATCTGAGAGTTAGCTTAAAAGAAAAGTTACAAGCAAACTGCCTATTTAAAAAAGAAAGGAAAAAAAGGCTATCATAATACCCAAGAGACGTGACGGGGGTTTATACATCGCTCCTATAGAGAACTGGGATAAGAGATTAAAGATGAATATAAAAGAGAAAGAGAATATGTAAGGGACCCTGACAAGCCAGCTGTTGTACTAGCTCAGGGTTAAAAAGAAAAAGTTGAATCATTTTCCGTCCATGACACACAACATACTTTGAATGTGTCCTGTTCACTTTTTCAAATTCTTTCATCTTTCATCTAAGTCTAAGAAATGATTTCAAGGAGGAAATTCATTTAAGAGACAAGTTTCACTAATGATGTAATTTTAATATGTCCTCAATATATCCTACCCACAGGATTTTGTACTCAATCCCCACTATATTTTCAGAGTAAAGATCCTCGACCTCAGAAGGAATTAATTGTGAATTATGAGTATACATTATGTTGAACTTTGTATAGAACAATCAAAACCAGTAATTCTAAATAAAAGCTTTATTTGCATTTGGATGCATTTAGAAAGCAAATTCTATTAGCTCACTAACTGAAATGTTCAACAAACACACAAATATATACATACATTTATAATTACAATATGTAATAAAGTTGTTTCTTATATACAATAAATCACCGGTGAAGAGAGTGAGTGTAAGAGAAAGATCTAAATTAAAATATTTCATGAAATCAGACTCTAACCCCAAGTAAATGAGTAACGTCAGAATAAGTTGGAACAGAAGCAAGGATAGGACTTTGACAGCTCAAAGGATTCAACGTACAATCAGAGTAAATGGTAGAACTCACGACATTGGACTTCGATGCTAAATGTACACATTCTTAATGAAAGAACTGGGAATATGTTGTGCAAATATTTGGAAAGTTCCAAGGAGTCCTAAATTTTCTAATGACAAAATTTCTGAGAAATTATGAAGTAAATCTTCTATGAAAACTTCTTTTTAAATACTAGTGTTACCTTACAGGCTCTGATGGTGCGTCTAAGGAGAGATTCCAATCATTCAGCGAGTGACGTTGTGGTCAGCAGTGCATGGCACGCGCATAGCTCGTGGTCCCAAAGAGATGATACTGTCGTGTATTGACTGCGCCTCGTGTGTGCTTAGATAAGTTTAGACACAAACACACCTACTTCCCGTGTGTTACCGCCACCTGCTGTATTGAGCGCAGTGACACGCTGTGCAGGTCTGGAGCCCAGGATAGCCGTCTGGACCGGACAGCAGCTGTACGGTCGGCTCTGTCACCTAGGGCTGGCTAAGTGTACCCTCTGAGGTTCACAAGGACAAAACTGCCTGACAACAGGTTTCTCAGAAAGTGTCCCCATCATTAAGCGACACACGACTGTACATAGTCTCATTTTCTGTAACTTAGGAGATGCTGTCATAATAATGCCTCCTCCTCAAGACTGGCAAGAGCATTCAAGGGGACCACAGAAAAGAAGGTGCTCAATAAATAGTGAAGCAGCATCCCAGTGCTAGCACGCACCTTGGGTGAAAATAAAGTCCTGTCAAGGTGAAAATGCCTACAGGAGGGGTGGTGCCTGTGGCTCAACAAGTAGGGCATCAGCGCCATATACCGGAGGTGACGGGTTCAAGCCCAGCCCCGGCCAAAATTGCAAAAAAAAAAAAAAAAAAATGCCTACGGGAAATCACCTTTGGAAAAGAGAATCTGAACATCAGAGGAAAATGGAACGGTTTTCCAGTTTACATGCTTCCCCCCATCTCTCTGTCATGTGAAAGTTGTCATGTTTCCAACCACATCAGTTTAATTTAAAAAATAAAAGTGAAAAAGAATTGTCATGTAGGGTCTTCCATTGTGATATAAAGAAATAACTTTGATTACAGTAATAAAGAGTTGATACCTATGAATAAAAAAAGCAGCTAAGAAACAGAAGATCTAGGTCTAAAACCCCAACTCTCCCCTGCTTACTAACTTGGCTCCCTTGAGCAAAGCAAGTAAGTTCTGCCTATCTTATAAACATGGTGAAAATAGCATTTAGAGATTACATCTTGCTGCCAATCTCAAAAAGTTATGGTGTGAATCAAATGATAAACAGATATGACTGTAAAGTGATATACGGTCAAAAGTTATGCTCAAGGAAAGCTGTTAAAATGTCGAACAAGTTCAGTGGGATTTTATTTCTAACTGTTATATTTCAAGTAAAATAATACTAAAAGAAGCTGGTCAAACTAAATACCTGGATCTAAAAAGTAAAATTTAACCGACTGCAAAATAGATTTCTCCAAATTAACATCAAATACAATCATGAAAAGAAAGGGAAACTGCATTTCCCAAAACTGAAACAAATAAAATACAAATTCTGAAACTTCTTACCAAGCATTTTCAAAGAGGAAAGAAAGATAGATGGGATTATCAACTTTATTTCCTTTTATAAGGAAATTATTTCCTTTATTTCTTTCTCAAATAATTCAGAATTTTACTTGTTCTTTAGCTCAATTTATTTTATTTTATTTTATTTTATTTTTTGAGACATTTTCTCACTCTGTCTCTCTGGGTAGAGTGTCCTGGTGTCACAGCTCACAGCAACCTCAAACTCCTTGGCTCAAGCAATCCTCTTGCCTCAACCTCCCAAGTAGCTGGGACTACTGATGTGCACCATCACGCCAAGGTAATTTTTTTTTTTTAATTTTTAGTACAGATGGCATCTAGCTCTTGCTGTGGCTGTTCCCAAACTCCTGAGCTTAATCAATCCAATTGCCTTGGGCCTCTCAGAGTGCTAGGATTACAGGCATAATAAACTATCATGCCTGACCTCCTTGGCTTAAAATTTATTAACGTTTTCTAATAACATGTGTGATACATATTTCAAAATTCTTTATTTATCAGGAAGATTTATGATATGGTAAAAAAATACCTATGTTAAAAATTAGCTACCTATCATTTTTGCATTGTGGAATATTATTACCACGATCTAATATCTAAATCAGAAAAGAATAACCTATGTGTTTGTGAAATTGCTTTGGTACACTCTAAGATCCTAATATATATTATTTTTGAGTTTTAAAATATATCTATGTATTTTAGGAAATAGTTTATTAAATGTGTTTATTTTTTAATTTAAATTTGTTAGCTCAGCACCTATAGTTCAAGGGGCTAGGGCGCCAGTCACATACACCAGAGCTTGCAGGTTCGAATCCAGCCCAGTCCTGCCAAACAACAATGACAACTAAAACCAAAAAAAAAATAGCCGGGCATTGTCACGGTCACCAGTACTCCCCGCTACTTAGGAAGCTGAGGCAAGAGAATTGCTTACGCCCAGGAGTCTGAGGTTGCTGTGAGCTGTGATGCCACGCACTCTACCCAGGGTGACAGTTGAGACTCTATCAGAAAAAAAAAAAAATTATTGTTTTAGTTTTTATTTAAATTGAGCTTTACAACTTACTCAGAGATATCAGCTAATGAACTAGATGAGCTCAGATTTCTAGAGTTAAAACATATTTGTAAAATATAAAGTTACATTTCTGATCAAATAACTGCCTATCAGTTTTACTGAATCATACATAGAATAAAGTATTAATTGCTGGGCACAGTAGCTCACACCTGTAATCCTAGCACTCCGGGTGGCCAAGGTAGGTGGACTGCGTGAGCTCAGGAGTTTGAGACCAGCCTGAGCAAGAGCAAGACCCCATCTCTGGAGAGTCACTTGTGTTTGAGGTGCTGTGAGCTATGATGCCATAGTACTCTACTGAGGGTGACAAAGTGAGACTCTGTCTCAAAAAAAAAAGAACAAAATATTAATCGACAGATTGTCCTTAAATAGATTAAATAAATAAATAAATTGTCCTTAAATCTTAAATAGATTGTCCTTGTTTAACAAATTAAACAATAAACAATACATATATCCATGTATATCACAAGTAATAGGAGATAAAGAGGCCTTTTTCATTCAGGCTTTTTAAGACCAAATTATATTTCAGGTACTCTCTATAGTATGTATTTAGAAGAGTAGTTAATACTAGAATAGTATCAACTGATTATTATTGTAGTTGTTGTAATATAAACAGTTGTACATATTTTGGGAGTATGTGGTATTTTGATACATGTGTATAATGTGTAATGACCAAATCAGGGTAACTGGACTATCACCACCTTAAACATTGAACTTCACTTTATGTTGGGAGCCCTCCCATTCCTCTCTTCTAGCTATTTCAAACTACACATTACTGCTGACGGTCACCCTATTGTACTTCAAATAGTAGATCTTATTCCTTTTGTGTGTGTTTGTAGCCATTCACCAACCTCTCTTCATCCCCTCCCCAACTTTCTCCCTTCCTGGTAACCAGCAGTCAACTCTCTGTCTCCATGATATTCACTTTTCTAATCTCCTACCTACGTGCGTGAGAACATGCAATATTCTTTCTTTCTGTGCCTGGTTTATTTCACTTAACATGACCTCCTCCTGTTCCATCCACATTTGAAAATGACAGGATTTCCTTCTTTGTGTGGCTGAATAACAGTCCATTTTCTATACACACCATATTTTGTTATCTATTCATTCATGGATGGATGGTTCGTTTGATTCCATATCTTGGCTTTTGCAATAAATAAGGGAGTGCAGATATCTCTTCGATATACTGATTTCCTTTCTTTTGGATATATAATGAGCCCTGGATTGCGGAACCATATGGCAATTCTATTTTTAGTTTTGAGAATCTCCATACTGTCTGTCATAGTGGCTGTACTAGTTTGCAGCCCCCTTTCTCTGCACCATTTCTAGTATACATTATTTTTGTCTTTTTTATAAAAGCCATTTTAACTGAGGCAAGATGATATCTCATTGTGGTTTCACTTTGCATTTCTCTGATGATCTGTTGAGTATTTGTTCACATACTTTTTGGCCATTTCTAAGTCTCCTGTTGAGAAATGCCTATTCAGACTTTTTGCCTATTGTTTAATTGGATTATTGTTTTTTCACTATTGAATTCTTTGAGTTCCTTAGACTCCTGGTTTTTAATCCCTTGTTGGAAGGATAGTTCTCAAACACTTTTTTCCATTCTTCAGCTTGTCTTTCACTTTGTGGAAGTTGGGGAAACGAGATAATCCTATTTAGAAGAATAAAGTTAGACTCCTATCTCTCACCAAATATAAAAATCAAATCAAAATGGATTAAAAGAGTTACATGTAAGACCTAAAACTATGAAACTACTGGAATAAAGCATTAGAGAATCACTTTAGGACACTGGTCTGGGCAAAGACATTTTGTGTCAGACCCCAAAGGCGTAGACAACAAAACCAAATATAGACAAGTGAGATTATATCAAGTTAAAAAGCTTCTGCACAGTATTATTTTTTACTTTTCCTTAAGTTTGGTCTTATATCTTATTCAGAGGTATCAATGAATGAACATGTTGACTCTGCTTGGTTACGTACCATGGAAGATAAAGTTATACTGCTGATAGACATCTGTAGAATAGCAAGCAACAAAATAATCCCTATACCTTAAACATAAAGTAGTAACCTTTATTAATATGCAGCATTTGAAAAATAAGAAATATCCTAAAATCCTAAAGTAAATGGAATCACAGAAAAAAATTCATTTCATATCAAGTTAAACTTAATAATAATCCAATTTAAATAGTTATAATGTTTGTAGCGTAAAGCTAATATATGCAAATTCAGGTAAAAATAAAAATTCTAAAAGTATTGATTTTTGCAACCATATTATTTAATTCACAATTTTTTTCTTTAAGTGATAGAAAGCGCAGCGATATATTCCTGCTCTGTTGCCCAGGCTGGAATATAGCAGCATAATGATAGCTCAGAGAAGCTTATAATTCCTAGGCTAACGTGATCCTCCTGCCTCAGCCTCTTACACAGTTGGGACTATAGGCATGTACCACCATATTGCCTGACTATTTTCTTTTATTTTTTGTATAGACAGGGTCTCACTATGTTGCCCAGGCTGGTCTCAACCTTTGGACTCAAGCGACCCTCCTGATTTGGCTTCTCCAAGTGCTGAGATTATAGGCATGAGCCACTGCGCCAGGCCTGTGTATACTTTGTGCTAATATGAAATGTCTTTCAAGAAGTTCCTAGCAAAATTAAATTAATTGGGAAGATTCAACATTAAAATTTCTTTGCCTCAACATCAAGATTCACTATAATTAAATCACAACCAAAGATGTGATTTTGTTCCATCCTCTCTTACTTTTTGATAAAGTTCAAAGAGCTTCAAAATAAATGCAAACCATATTCCTATGGATGCAAAATTAACAAACTAATAAAACTCTCCAATTCAATCAGAACCTTTTAATTCCAGATTATCTGGAAGCTCTTATTTCTCATAAAATGGAAATAAAGTTGCAGATACAGTCAATAGGGTCAAAAGACTACAGAACAACACATTCCATGTTCTATTTAAATTTTCTTTACACATGGAATTCACTCTCGTAGGCTAGATTACAGAATGAATTACGATGAATTTTAACTAGCTAATATCCTTATCCAGAAAAGAAGTAATCAGACCAAAGATGTTTGTAGTTATTCAAATACTCCAGGGACCAGATTACAGAATTTTTACAGGAGGTATCTCTCTTTCATTAGAAAATCAAAGAAAGAGCAAATCAAAAATACAGAGAGCTTACTATCTGGATTCTAGATCTAATTGAATATATGATTTTTGTTACAGAAAATGAGGTCTAGCAAGCACTGAACAGTTTAAAAGTTAGAAGAATATAAAACATTGTAATCTCACACATATCAAAGGTACAATACCAACTCGGTGACATTTTTCAAAACAGCATCTAAGCATTAGAATACATATCCAAAGATGGTACTTAACAAAAAAAAAATAAGGTAAGGTGCAATTTAAGTAGAAAAGAACTGAAATATGAATATATAGATTTAGTATAACTTCATAGGAAAAGATAAGATTATTACTTAAAAAGAAAGAGGAAAAGAAAAGGAAAAAGTCAAGAAAAAGGAAAAGTAATAAAGGAAAGAGGAAGAAAGAGAAAAAGAAAAAGAAGGAAGGAAAAAAGGAGAGTGAAACGGATGAGTGATGACAGGAGAGAAGAAAGAAAGGTAGGCAGCTAGGTTGGCCAGCCAGCCAATTGCTATTCAAGAAGAAAATTAAGGGATCCAAATTTGCAGTAGAAATACACCAGACGATGAATCCTCCATATTTTTAAATGAAAAAGACAGAAAGAAATAGGTAAGTCTCTACCCTATCTATTGAAATAATTTACAACAGTTACTAGTGGATTTTGTCTTAGTAACCATATTCTTTCCTACCACTGGAAAGTAATATTCTTCTAATCCGTAATTACAAATAACCCAGGAAATCGCCAATAGAGTACATCTTCCGTTGTGTCCTGATGTGGCTAACTGAAGATGACTTGTTCAATATGGAATAGTGCATTTCAGGTACAAAATGAGGCTCTGCTGTGGATTAATTAGCAATGATAAACATGGGTTTCCAATGAAACATACAAAATAAGAGGAAACAGCTCATGTGGGAGTATTGGGAAAGCCTGTGCTTGAAGCAAAAGAATAAACAAACTACACGATCCTGTACCATTAATTACACCTCTGAAACTCCGTCAACTTTAGCCTAGAAATCATAATGTTCATGGGAACAATCTGGAGCAGAAGGGTGCAACAACGAATGAACCGCTTCTGTGCTGACTGCTAAGGCTTGCTTGGGAAGAATACCGTGCAATCACCGTTAATTGCTTATGCTAAGTGAGAACAGCAAAAGCAAAGAAATGTCATTCTTCTCTGGTCTGAGATATATTATGTGACATTCTTTTTCCCCTTAAAATATCTTCTAAGCCAATATTAAAATTAGCATTCCATGTTAACATACTATGTGATGATGATGGGAGGCAATCCAGAAAGACATAGGTGATAAAGAAAAAACAGATGTTTGGCCACAAAGGGGAGGTAATGTCGAACACTGGTAAAAGCACAGACATGGAGCTAGAATATTTAGGCTCTAGGCGCAACCTTACTTTAATATCTAAGTGGCCACTAAGTCACTCACTTATCTGGATGGGCATAGTTCACATGTATAAAGTGAGGGAGGTGAGGAGGATCAGGTAGGAGAAATGATTTCTAAATGTAAAATCCACAGATAATTAAACAGGCAAAATCAGGAAACCCATACTTTACATGAAAAGCCATTTTTCATAACTGTAGGATCATAGTACAAAATGGAGCCAAAAATAAGACCAACACAGTATATCATAAAATGCTACAACCGTAAGAAACAATAAAGAATATCCAGCCAATGTATTCGATCTATTAAACTAAGGCTTAGAGACATTAATTAAATGGCTCAAAGTCACACAACTAGCAGAGATGGGAGACAGGATTAGATTTTTCCTGTTATTTTCAACATCTCTAAGATGACACTGAGTAAAATCTTACTAGGAAGTGTTAAAAAGAAAAGGGAAATAAGACCTTGGGACAAAAACAAAGACATGAAGTCTGAAAATTAAATGTGTGAACCTGCTACCTTAATGACGTTAGCAGCCCTGTACGAGCTGTGCAGTATGGTTTCATGATTTTGATAAGTCAGTGTCTCACAGCTGGGTTTGTGTCAACATGAGGTGATGTCTTGCTGAGTGGCATTCATTATCATGGTTGTATGTTTTTGTGTGCTTTGGTCAGAATGCTGGAGTTTGAATTAACAGCAACAAACATTCATAAATTTTTTGCTAAACGTAGCAAGAGTAGAATTAAGATCAGAGACATGTTATTCCAAGTTTATGGGGACAATGCCATGAAGAAAACGGCAGTATACAATGGATTAAATATTTTTCTGAGGGGAGAGAAAGTGTAATTGATGAAGAGAGGTCAGAGCAGCCAGTAACGAGCAGAACTAACAAAAACATCAGAAAAATTTGTCAAATTGTGCATGAAAACCATCAGTTGAGTATGAGAAGCATAGCAAGTGAAAGTCAACAGTTAGGAAAATCTTAACTGAAAATCTTGGCCAACAACTCTTAGCTCTTGCATCACGACACTGCATCAGCTCACACAGCACTGTCTATAAGGGAGTTTTCAGCCAGCAAACAAACAACTGTATTGGAACACCCTCCCTACTCGCCTGATCTGGCCCCTAATGATATTTTTCTTTATCCAAAGATAAAGGAAATATTGTAAAGAAGATGTTTTAATAACATTCAGGACACCAAGGGTAATACAATGATGGCTTTGATAGCCATTCCAGAAAAAAAGTTCCAAAATTGCTGTGAAGGGTACACTGGGTGCTGCCATCAGTGTCTAGCTTCTCAGGGGGTATATTTCAAAGGTGACCATAGTGATATTCAGCAATGAAGCAAGTAGTAGTTTTTCTAAGATGAGTTTGTGAACTTAATTGTCTCATATATAATGACATAAATATATAATTCTCGTAGAGTAACTACAATAAAAGAGATCTTAAAAGATATCTGGTCAAATTCTCCATCTCTTGTGATAATCTTAACAATTACTATTAGATTTGTTTAAATTATCTTCACTTTCTAAATTGCTAATAAGAACCAAAAATTAAGCAAGAGACCACAGGAAAACATATCTCAGTACTTCTTAGGCTGTCATAGCCATTTGTTAAATCAGTTGTTGATAAGTCCTTCACTGAAAATAAAAAAATTTTAAAAATCACTGATTACCATGTCTAACAAACTAAAGGGAAATAAAATGATACAGATCTGGGTAGACTAACTTCAATCGTGGGCAAGGGAAAAACAGAGAGGCAAGGAAGATACAGCAAGAGGGTCGTTTTTCTTCCAGCAGGAGAGAACACATCCCTGAATCATTCGGAGGTCTTACCACATTTTGACTCTGTCACTAAACTATTAAGATAGCTAGCTAAAATGAAATACTGGAAATAAGTAGTGGTTATGGTTCCCTAGTCTTTCATTCTTCACAATGTATATGAATGATCACATTATTTGAAACACAATTCCTTGAGTTTGAGAAGTTTCAAACCAAAAAAGCAATCAAGAATGACAAATAGAAAACATTTTAGTTAAAATATGAAGGATTTGAAAGTGGTTCACATGAGCGATCATGGCTTATAAGAGCATGAATCTGTTAAGATTTCACTCCTAGTGAATACTCCCAGGATGGGTGAATACAGGGAGATGTCAAAAAAGGTAGAAAGGTTTTATCCCATTGTCTGCCTAAAGCTACCCCATGACTAGCATGAGCCTGTCATCTCCTCCATTCTCCCTGTGTGATATTTGAGTATTTCAGAACATCCCTCTCAGCTTACACCCTGCACACAATCACCCTCAGCCACATTCCTGCCAAGTTTAACTTGTCAGTGTTGCTGCCTGGTGCCTCTCCAAATGAACTCATGGTGACACAAGAAAGGTAGCATCAGATGTGATTAACTTCATCACATGGAACTAAATACACAAGATTCCAGTCCAAATAAGCGGCACTTACTTATGTCCATTTAAGGCTGCATGGTGTAAAGCAGTGTAACCCGAACTGTCTGTGCAGTTCACATTGGGGCCTCGCCAGATGCTGCAAATAAAGCACAAGCATATAATTAACAGTTAAGCAGAACTTTGCTTTGAAAAACAAAATGCAGCCCCATGGTCATACAGCCAGCAGCATGTTGCATATGGAAATTTTTAGTCATGCAGAAAATGATTGCCATTTTTCATGAGTTCCTCTCACAACATTAACTTCATTTATTTAGAGCAGGGAAATGAATAGAGAGTGTAACTATATTCAGAAATTATTAGCAAATGTGTGTCCACTGTCATGCATTAAAATTTGGATACAAAAATTCACTATTACTTTCTACCCCTATTACTTAAATACCAGAAGCAATTAACATTCAGCTACTATACTGTATATCAAAGAATAAGGAATAGCGACGCTTGCCTCAACTCTTTTAACACATTCATTTTGAGATGGCAGTGATTTATAGAAGTTATATTTTTTCATTATGGGAAGAACATAAACTCTTCTTGCTGTTCTATTGCTACCAAGAAAATGTAATCAATATTTCATACTTGAAAATAAAATCAAAGATTTAGACTGCTATAAACCATAAGATGATCCTTACAATTTTGCAGTTATCACTGGTTTTACTATATAATATGTCCTGAGGATAACATGTAACTATATAAAAGAGTCCATTTTATCTCTGATCACAACAATTAAAGGCACTATTTTTAGGTTCTGAAAAATAAGACACTGAAAGACACTTTTCCAAAAGCAGAACAAAAAGCTATCTGATGTTCATGATATTAAAACTATCAAAAATGATATCTAACAACAAACTAATTCATGTATTCACAAAAACATTTATTGTACAACAATTGTATGTCACATATTAAGGTAGACACCAAGAACACAAAATCATAACCCAAGTCCCTTCTTTACAAGGGCACAGTATAATGGAGAGGACAAACAAAAACAGTGAGATGATTAGCCTGCCAGAGAGCACATAGGTGTCTCAAAAAAAAGAATGAATAGCTATTCAAAATAAGACATTATAACAGACTTAAACTTAAGTGGGACTATGAAAATAAACAGAATACACTTATTTGAGAGTCAAAAGAGGAATTAGTAAGATGCAGGGATCTATTGGAAGAAAGTGGAAAATGGGAAGCAGGAGTCTATAATGACTCGTACTTCAGGCTTACATGACTAGAAGGAAAACGAAAACACTAAGATGTGAAATGGATAAGAAGGTGCAAATTTGCTTGGAGGACACTGCAGAATGGGGAAAAAATAATGACCCCTGTTTTGGAGACATTAAATTTTGAGTTTGCGACATAACATTACACAGATTGAATGTAATCCCTACCAAATTCCCAATGGCATAATTCACAGAAATAGAAAACAAAATCCTAAAATTCATATGGAATCATAAAAGACCTCAAATAGCCAAAACAATCCTGGGGCGGGGGGGAATTGGAGGCATCACACTTCTGATTTCAAATTATATTACAAAACTACCATAATCCAAACAGCATGGTACTTTTTTTATAAAAACAAACATAAACCAGAGGAACAAAATAGAGACCCCAGAAATAAATATAAACATATAAAGACAACTAATTTTTGATAAGGCAGCAATAGGGCACAATGAAGAAAGGACAGTCTCTTCAATAGATGGTGCTATGAAATTGGATTTCCCGATGTAAAAGAATAAAATCAAACCCTTTCTTACATCATATACAAAAATCAACTCAAAATAGATTAAAGTCTTAAATATAAAACCAAAAACTATAAAACTATTACATTCTTATAAGGAAAAAGCTTCAGGGTATTGACCTTACCAATGAGTTTTTGGATATCATGCCAAACGTTCAGGCCACAAAATAAAAAATAAATTAATGGGACTACATCAAACTAAAAAAGTCTGTGCAGCAAAGGCAACGATCATCAAAATGAAACCACAGCCTATAGATTAAAAATATATTTATATCTGATAAGGGGTTAATAACCAAAATGTATAAAAACTCATAGAACTCAACAGTGGAAACAAAACAAATAACTCAAAATTTAAAAAATATAGGCAAAGGACTTAAATAGACATTTCTCCACAGAAGACATAAAAATGATGAATATGTATATGAAAAGATGCTTAACATCATTAATCATAAGGGAAATACAAATCAAAACCACTACGAGATACTCCCTCATACCCATTAAGATCATCAAAAAGTCAAAGACAAATGTTGGGAAGGATCTTGTATACATGTTGGTGGGGATATAGATTGATACAGCCATTATGGAAAACAGTATGAAAGTCTCTAAAGAAATTTAAAATAGAATGATCGTATGAACAGCAATCCCTCTTCAAGGCATATAGCCTAAAAGGAAATAAAACAACTACCTTCTAAAAAAGATCTGCACCCCTGTGTTCATTGCAGCATTATCCAGAATAGCTAAGATAGGGAAACAACCTAAGTATCCAACAGGGAAATGGATAAAGAAACTGTGGTACATACATACAATGGAATATTATTTGGCCCTAAAGTGAAGGAGATCTTGCCATTTGCCGCAACCTTATGAGCCTGGAGAACATTATGCTACATAAAATAAGCCAGACGTAGAAAGAAAAATATTCTATGATCTCATTTATACATAGAATCTAGAAAAAAATCAAACATACAGAGATAAAAAGAGTGGCTACCAGGGCTTGGAGGGGGGAGGAAATGGGAAGATACATGGCAGAGGACACGAAGTCGTCAACGTGGAGGGCAAACAGGTTTAGAGATCCAATGTAGGACATGAGGGCTGCAAGTAATAAAATTACATGTATATGGGATTCAAACTAAATGAGATTTTAGCTGTTATTGCTGTGAAAAAAAATTGGGTAACTATGTTCATTTGCTCCACTATAGTAACCTTTTTGACTGTCTATACGTATCCCATAACATCACATTGTATACCTCAAAAATACACAACAAAATTAATTTTTGAAAAATCACAAGAAGATATTACTATATACCTATCAGAATTGGCATCATTAGAAGAACTTCACCAACTTATTGTGAACCCACCTGGAACTCTCACAAACTGCTATCGGGCATGTAAAATAGTACAACCACTTAGGGAAACAATTTGGCATATTCTGAAGAAGGTAAACATACAATAATGTATGTCATACAAAAGGTAAAAATACAATAATGTAGCCATTGCACGCTAGGTGTTTAGTCAAGAGACATGAAAGCTTACGTTCATACAAAGATTTGTACATGAATATTAATAACAGCATTAGCCCCAAACTGAAACCCAAATGTCCATTAGCAAGTGAACAGATAAACAAATTGCAATATATCCGCCTGATGGAATACTACTCAGAAATAAAAGAAATGGGATATTTAAATACATCATCATTTCAGTTTCTCAGAGTCCCTCCCCTTCCCAGAACACTGGAGTAACTGCTCCTTAATCTCCCCAGCAGTATAGGAGATTTATTCTCTGGCATGAATAAAATATAGTGTAGTCTCCGGTCTAGAGGGTAACAAGCACAATTGAAGGCAAAGGTACCAACTAGAAATGAAATACTCAATGAATGTTTACATACTGAATGCTGAAAACTACAAACATCTTCCCTAACTGGGCTTCTAAAATAGGAACTGCCAGGTTTGTACACTGTGCACGGTATCCTGGAATATTCTTATCTATACAACAAAAATAATCCACAAGGACGTAAGTGAATTGACAGTGAGGGCTTTCCCAGGGGAATCCTGATGGAGGAATCCCTCATCAGACCCCCCTATGGTAAATCTAGGGTACTGGAAAGTATTCTGCAACCAACACTGCAAAAAGGTGGGCGTGGGAGGATGAGCCCTGACTTACAGCCTTCATCAACTTCTGTGATGTGAATACTCCCATTTGAGGTCACTTAACTCAGAGAAGGGAAGAGAGCTAACAATTGTCTTTCCTAAGCTGATACAAGCAGCTCCAGGACACCACTGCAGAGCCTGCAAAGGTTACTCTCAACATCACGAACTCAGAGTTTTCCGTAGCTTCTGAAAACCTCCACTCTCGAAGATGAGCAAATAACCAAAGACCTCCAGCCAGCCAGGGAAATCATTTATTATTAAAGAGGTTGAAACAAAAAATTAGAAACAAACTACAGAAAAACGTAACTTGGAGGAAATTTGGGCTATGCAGGGGAAAAACATCTTCAAAAATAGTACCATTACTATCTTCTCAAAATAAGAAAAGATAATGAATGTTTTTAAAAATGGAATAAAGAGAAAATGAGAGATAAGGGTTCCAAATTAAAAATACATATATGATAGCAGAAACTTAAAACTCAGCAGGAGAATTGAAAATAAAGCCGAGAAGATATCTAGAGAATTAGGAAAAAAAGGCAAAGATGTGGAAAAATAGAAGGGAAATCTTAAGAAAAGTTGAGCACATCTTCAAAAGTTCCAACATTGAATAACAGGTTCTTAACATCAAAACATAAAAAAGAAGAGAGAGAGCACAACAGAATCAATCATTTACAAAAAATTATCAGCAGTCAATGACATTAATTTTCAAACTAAAAAGTGCATGAGTAGCTGTGGTAAAAAAATCTCAAGAAGAAATGAGTCTGATATGTCCTTTTAAATTTCAATTAAACCAAATTTCTAAAACACAGATCCAGGTCTAGTCTCTTTAAACTCTAGTAACACTAACAACTCTTCACAATTCAGGCAACCTAAGATGAAGAGAAATTATTCATAACTTACAACTACATACAGTCTGTACGTAGTTTTAATATATTTAAAATACATTTTAAATTTCACCTCATGCAAGAAAATACAACAGGTCCAATCATCCAAAACAAAATGAGTAAGATATCATCTTTCTCCGAAGAGCTTGCAATTAAATAGAAAAAAACAGACACACAGATTTTATAATACAGGCCGTGAGCATCATGCCTACAGCATAGTAAATACCCAATAATTGTTTATTATCAATATTCCTGTTATTCTTATCATGAAATAAGTGCTAGAGTAGAAAAATCTGTAACTCCCGAAATTGATATTTCTGTTTAAGGCAACTCCAGCATAAATCACTATGGGGTATTTTAGGGAAAACTCAACTAAAAGTTCTCAATTACATATATCATAGAAGAACTTACAGGAGAAAAAATTACAAAAGCAGCAGCAATAATGGGATATATGTACCACCAATTCTTAAAATGTATTACAAATCAATACCGAAAAGTGTTATTCTGGTGCCAGAATAGAGAACTCAATGAATACAAGAGAGGCCCCAGAAACAGACCAATAATAACATCTAGAAATAATCTGGACATTTAAAAGAAGGAAGAACTGCCTGTGGCTCAGTGAGTAGGGTGCTGGCCCCATATACCCAGGGTGGCGAGTTCAAACCCAGCCCTGGCCAAACTACAACAAAAAATAAATAAATAATAATAATAATAAAAGAAGGAAGAAAAGAGTTGGGTAAAATCATTCAATAAATTAGTCCCACGAAAAATATTTTAATTTTTGGAGAAGAAAAAAAAAATTATTCAATTCCCTACCTCATGCCATTTAGCAAAATTAAATCTAATACCATCTGCACTGGCTTTCCTCTAAAACCTCATTTCTTACCCACTTTTTCTCACATTCCCGATTCCAACCACACAGCCTTTCTGGAAAACACAAGTGCTCGTACCTTATGGCTGTTGAATTGAAACTCTCTCTGCCTCGAGGCTTTTTCCTCAGATAATCATATGGCTCAGTCTTTCTGCTCAAATGCCACCTCTTCGGAATTCTCCCTCCCAGATGACTCAGCCCAAAATAGCACTCTATCGTCATTCTCGTCCCCCTAGGTATGGGACTCAGCACCAGCGGACATCACACTCTGTGTTTATATGATTCTGTCTCCCCACTAGAATGGAAGCTTCACTCTCTATCTTCAGCATTTAGAGCAGTGGCTGGAAGATTGCAGGTTCCAAATAAACATGTGTTAAATAAAATATAAAAATACCTGGCTTGGCGCTCACAGCTCAGTGGTTAGGGGGCTGGCCACATAAACTGAGGCAGGCAGGTTCTAACGAGGCCTGGGCCTACTAAACAACAATGACAACTGCAACAAAAAAATAGCCAGGCATTGTGGCAGGCACCTGTAGTCTCAGCTACTTTGGAGGCGGAGGCAAGAGAATCACTTAAGCCCAATAGTTTGAGGCTGCTATGAGCTGTGACACCACCGCACTCTACCCAGGGCAACATAGTGACTCTCTGCCTCAAAAAAAAAAAAGAAATACACACACACACACACACATACACATATATGTCAATACATGTCAATATGAAAAATGTCAACCTCTCTGGACATCAAAGAGAGAGACAGAAAAATAACCCCATACCATTACACATTTTTTTACAAATTGTGGGGGGAAATGCCATTTCAGTGATGGATAGGATATAGAGAAAGACATTATAATAAACTTGTAGTGAAAATGTAAATGGGTATGATTTTTCTAGAAGATTTGACAATACAATATTTTAAGGCCTTAAGAGTATACAACCTTCTTCCCTAGAAATACTACTTAAGAGGAATTAGGTTTCCGAAGTAATTACTAGTTTGTACAAATATTCAGCTGTAAGAATCGTCATTGCAATGTGACTTGGAGTTGTAAATACTGTGGAGTTCTTTGGATATGCAGTGCCCCTTAGAATAGCTGTTCTCTCTCTGCTCTCTTAACTACATTTCTAACACTGCCTGCCTTAGGACCTTGGGACTCATCTTTCTCCCCCCTCCAGCAAAAAAGCCTTTGCTTTCTTTCTCTCTAGCCCCTTTACACAAGGCCCATGCCTTAATGTCTTATAAGGCCCGACAGCCCACGGTAGGAGCTCCTGCCAATTAGCTTCATCCACCTCCCTGGGAGTAGAGAGCCCACCACAGAGCAGCCAGGGCTCCTTCAGAGGACCCAATTCTTTTTAGGTTTTACACAATAGTTCAATATATGTGACAGATAAAGAGATACTTTAAAGCAATAAAATAAAACCTTGAAATAGAAAAAAACAGGCTGAGGATTTTTTTTTAATTTTTTATTTTTATGATGAATGTGGCCTGGCGCCTGTGGCTCAGCGGGCTAAGGCGCCAGCCACATACACCTGAGCTGGCAGGCTCGAATCCAGCCCGGGCCCGCCAACAACAATGACGGCTGCAATCAAAAAAATGGCCGGGCACTGTGGTGGGCGCCTGTAGTCCCAGATACTCAGGAGGCAGAGGCAGCAGACTCGCTTGAGCCCAGGAGTTGGAGCTTGCTGTGAGCTATGATGCCACAGCACTCTATCCAGGATGACAGCTTAAGGCTCTGTCTCAAAAAAAAAAAAAAATTATAATGAATGCGTAATAGTTGTACATGTGGGTCATCATGAAAGATACACAAAAATCAAGAAACGCAAAATCTGCGTGGACAGACACAAAGTGCTCCCAGCAACACTGATAAGCAGAGCAAGTGGAAATGTACGTGGGTGAATCAGAAAGAATGTCAGGTCTGTGTCTCTTGCAGGGAAATGATGGTCCATTGCATAGTCTGTCTCAAAAGTTTCGCAATGACCTACATATATCTTTATAGGGTACATGCAATGTTCTGATACAGGCATACAAGGCAAATTAATCAAATCAAGGTAATTAGGGTCTCCATCACCTTAGGAATTTAACATTTCTTGGTGGTAGGAACATTCCAACGCAACAATTTTAGTTATTTTAAAATATACACTAACTTACTGTTTACTAAAAAAAAAAATGGATGTTTCATAAATTTACACGTCACCCTTGTGCAAAGCCCTGCCAACCCTCTCGGGGGCATTCCAATGTTAGGAGATGTGCTGCCGAAGCCAGCACCAGGCAGAGAATATTAGCAGGAGATTCACGGAAGAGGAAATGCAAATGGCTAGCAAACCATTGAGAATACAACCAACCTCTCCACGGCCAGAAAAGTTCAAAATAGAACAGTGTTGGTCTGTTTCCCTCTCATCAGATGATTAAGGAAATCATCGATAACTAACAGTGGAGGCAACAAATGTGGAAAAAAATAGTTGCTCTCGCAGCATGCTGGTTAAAGTGTGAATACTTTCTAGGAAAGTATCATGGCAACATCTAATATCTATATATCTGGTACCTAGTAACTAATTTCAAATGGGAATACTCCTTGGCCCCAAAACTCTACATTTTAGAATTGATGTCTATGACAGGATAGTATTAATATGAAGTCTACACACAAAAAAATATTCACTGTAGAATTTTTTGCTTTTTATTTTTTGGAGTCAGGGTCTCACTCCTTTGCCCAGGGTAGAGTACTGTGGCATCATAAGTCACAGCAACCTCAAACTCTTGGGCTCCAGCATCAATCCCCTTGCCTCAGCCTTACAAGTAGCAGGGACTACAGGCATATACCACTATGCCCGGCTAGTTTTTCTACATTTAGCAGAGATGGGGTCTCACTCTTAAGCTCTGCTCACTCTAAGCTCTGGAGTAGTTTGATAGAAGCCTGAGTGAGACCCCCAGAGTGCTATAGGCATAGGCGTGAGCCACCACATCTGGCTTACTGTAGAATTTTAATAGTACAAAAGAAAAAGTTCATGAATGCCTATAAAAAAAAAAAGGAAAACTTAATTAGGATTCCACCATACCATGGTTTTACAACCAGCAAAATAAAAAACTTTGATCTATATGTATTGATCTTGAATATTCACCAAAACATATGAAATGATAAAATCAAATTGTAGAATATTGGGTATCTCAATAACCCAAAGTTTTAAAATATATTTTCTCAATTATATATACAATAACAAAACAGATACTATCAGTATTCTCATTGTACAGATGAGAAATATTTGTATTAACATAGAAAAGTACATGCAAAAACACATTATCCATTCTCTAAATTGTTTGAATAGTGGCAATCGTCATGTATTTCTTTAAAGAAAAGAAGACAACGGAAGCAAGATGGCGGACGAGTAACAGCTTCCTTGTGGCTGGGCACAGTGAGACTGGGGAGAGAGGACTTCAGGCATCTCTGCCAGGCGGGATCTGCCCAGAAACTTCCCTTTGGGGACACAGGGAGACAGCGTGAGGCTTCTG